>JARHVA010003821.1:1167500-1302500 GCA_037957365.1 Torreya grandis | reverse complement strand
ATATATATATAATGCATATTATGTACGCATTATGATAACACTATGCATTACCATAACATGTACATATTCTATTGTGTGCTTTTAAAAAAAAAACCTATGACCTCTAATTCTTGAAATACCATTTTTACTAGGTTATTATGTGATCACATTATCCTTAGGCAAGCCTCAATACTCACCAAAAATATATTAGAAATCTCAACACATCCCAAACTTCATGATGTTGCCATGTAGATGAGGTAAGTGATAAAAAACTACACCTATTAACCTTGTGTTTTTCCATTTTTGTTTACATTATTTAATTTGTAAATTTTTTGTTATAAACAGACCAATCTACTAAATAGACCATAACCATCCTCATAATGCTCCCCCTAAACCTAATATTCATGTGGGCTCCACCTAACCCTCTTAATCCTCTTACTAAGCCTCCACCTAATGCTCATATTATTACACCTAACCCTCCTATAATTCCACCAAATCCCCCAGGTAGATAGGAGGATCTAGATTCACACGTTTTAGAAAACAAAATTTAAATTGAGAAAGTAATCAAGAGAAAGAGAGATTCCACATCCACCAACACCCACTACACCTATCTAGTCAATAACCTAAAGTCATTATGGGGTCAAATTGACTTGATAACAATTCAAATTGATAGATGGACATCTTATCAGAATAGTTGTAAGGCTTATTATGTTGATAAATTTTTATCACAAGAGGTTAAAAACAAACACATATAAAAAGTTAACATGTGTGCATTATTCATTGACCCAGCCACCAATGCACCATTTCTAGTAATTGCTAAATGTTTCCCAATCCATAGGTGCTAATATAATTTGATCAAAGCCAATTTATGGGATGGATGGTGGATGGTGTTTGATTATGAACCATGTAAAAAAAATGATGTCCCATTATATTTTTTGAGTAAAATCTATTGTGAGTTTATCTTCAATGAGATTCTAAATTATTTTTATTATAGTGAATTTTAGGTTGAGGGAAAGGCTCTACATAGGACTGACCAAGTATACATTATGGATATAATTGACCTATAATTATCCTTACCCATGTCCACTTCATCCCAATATCCCCATAAAGTGAAGGAGGTCATGGATATTGACACTTTGCATATGCGTAGTGTACTTACTAATTCACTCATATAACATATGAGTAGGATTTTAGTGACTAATGGTGGAGATATTCCATGTAGTTTGCATATCCAACCCCATCCTTATATATTTTGTGTAGATATATGTATTGGACCTTATGATGATGACAAAACTAGTGTTTCATAAGGGGTGGATGATATACTCCCTAGTGAAAAGGTTTTAGCACACATATTTGGTATGAAATCATCAGACATTACATGGATTAAGGTATATTTTATATATATGTCATGTGTCAAATTTATGTTATATTTATAAATTTAAAATTTAACAATTTATTTGAATATAAAATGAATTGTGTGTGTGTGTGTGTGTGTATTTATGTATGTATATATAATTTTTTATGTTCTAGGAGGATACGTTACCTTCATCATCATAGTTCAGATTTATAATATTTGATATTATGCAACCATTATTTACATATACATAGCCAATTACTAGCCCATACACTATTGCAATTGCCTGTGTTATCACAATAGCTTTTACTTATATAGAGGTAAAATTTTGAGTACATATTATACTCTTAGTTTAATACTTAGGATAAAAATTACCATATATCTTTTATATCTTATTTTTTCAGTTGATATCTTGAGTTTACACTCCTCCATCGCTATAGGTGGTGATAGACATAGGCATTGATATTATGATGTCATATGTGTGGGCCTTCATAGAGGTACATATTAACTTGTAATTTTTAATTATATATATTTTTTTAAATAGTTTTAATACATACTTACCCAATTAATATAATTTATGTGAATGTATTGTGTATGCAAGGTTTTCCCATGACATATAATAGTTTAATTTAGATGGTTAGTAGGGAAACATATCATATTTCATCCTCATTTTAGATGCCTATTCATTAAGATCAAACTTCCATTGACCCAATTGAGAATCAAAATAAGATTAAGTGGGATGATGAGATTATAGTAAATGCATGTTTAAATATTTTTTATTTTATTTTAAAATTAATTTCTTAACTTGGTTGTATATATATTTTATTTTAATTTTCTAATAATACTTGTACTTGAATAGATTTAGCTGTAAGTGAGCTATGAGCATATGACCCATAGTCAAACCTTGGAGAAATCCAAGGAATTATAAGGATCTCCATTTACTAGTATGGCATCCTAGGGAGGGTCTTCTTCGAGGAAGACAAAGAGAGAGAGGCTATTTGATGATTAGCTCATTTATTACATGATTTTTTTCTTGTATGCTTATATGTCAATGTACACTTTTTTCTATGCCTGTATGACAATCTATGTATTATTGACATTATAGTATGCCTATATGGCATTTACCTAACATTCTACTATGTTTTTATTTTATAAGACTTTATGGGTTTTATTAGTATATTGTAAAATTAATTTATGATAAATGAGATTTTTTACCTACATTATCAATAATGAATTGTAATGATTGATCATTGATCCACATTTGATAATTTTAGGTGATTGGAAAATGAAATGTAATTACAAAATTGTAAGAATCTAAAAAAGTTGAACAATGATATTACTAGAATTTTTTTTGTATTAATAATGTAACAACCTCATTTTTTTAATCCATGTGCACTATTTTAATATGTCAATATGGCATATAAATGAAAATAGGGTCTCCTAGTTGTAAAAAATTCAATATAATGGGTCCCTCACTCTCCATAGTATTATATTGGGAAAATGCCACCATCACCTCAATATTTGTAGGGATGGGCTCCACTTTCACATCAATAATAAACTAATTAGGCAACCCCTACATATAAATATCAAGATAATTATGCCCCTCCATATCACTAGAGATATTATGGTGAGTATTATTATCAATAATAGTGACAAGATCACCCCAAATATAGGGAGGTTATCCTAACAACTACCAAAATCATAGGAAATGCAACATATATTATAGATATCCAATCATTTTCTATTTTTGTGGGGAGGTAATTCATATCACATGAAACTTCCCATGTAACCCTTAATTGGTAACACATTGGACTTATTATAGAGTCATAGGATATAACATAATATGAAGGATTGTTAAGTGATATAAACTTATAGGAAGGATAATATGGTGTTCAATGTGAATGAGGTAATCACTCACCCAAAATATAAATATTTCATCTATTTTATCATCTAAACATAATATAGGTAAAAATGTATCCCACATTTAGAGATGACTATATAAATTCCAATATGGAAGGTACATGAGGATAAATATTCAAATATTGTGAGAGATAATGTCTTGATGAATGAAGTATCCCATTTTTTCATTAATAAAAAATAAATATACTACTGAAGGATATCATATGACTATCATGGCCATGATGTATGAGAAAATAGTGTGAATAATGTGACAATAATGGGTATTCACAACTATAACATACCTTTTAAAACTAGTAATTACTTTTTGTAATGAATATATTTCTCAAAATATCACAAATTGATTTAACCTTTAAGGGTTTTAGTTATGCAAATCTTATGTTTGGTTTAAGGGATGAGATGTTTAAATCATTTAAATAAAATGAAATAATTAAGAACTAATTTTTTATGTATTTTGACCATATTTTTACATTTTAAAAATAGTAATAAATAGGTTTAAAATATAATATTATCTAGTAAGTGTTGTTGTAGATGATTTGGGTTCTAGAAATTGGGTTTTGGATAGTTCTGAGTATAATCAATAGGATCTCAAGATATATTTCCTCATTAAATAGCAGTTCCCCACCTAGATAATAGTGCCATACTATTATAGTGTCCTCATATTGGTGATAGTGTCTTCTTTATAATACTATACCTATTTTTTAGGAGCACCTATGCCTGTGTTTTTGGGTCTTATGCTTGTGCACACAAAATTTAGAACTTTTTGTTGTTCCTAGAAAACATGATTTAGTATGAAAAAAGTAATCCTCCTTAAAAGTATAGAATGAGATGAAAATTTTCTTTAGTTATTAGTATAGGATGGACATCCTCAACACCCTACTATGAAGAGGATTGCCTACATACCAATACTCTAAAGAGGGATCAAGTTTGATGTAGTTCTCCCACCTAGTGTTTGGTGAAAGTGCAAGTGAATACAAGAATGAGATTTTGGAGATTTTTTAGTGTTGTCATGGAGGTTTCTAGGTGATTGGATGAAGTTTATTGATATTCTAAGTATTAATGACAAAGTGTGTAGTGTGCTTTTCTTAGTATGCTTAAAGTAGGCTTGGTTGATCTTTAATTTTGGCATGAATATGGATGGCTCTAACATATTGACCATGTGTGAGGGGTCCTATCAAAGGTCAAGTATGATTTAATAGATTATGGAAGTGTATGTTATTCATATGGTTCTTCATTATGTTCATCTTGTCACAGTTGGTTTTGTGATAAAATATCTAAGTAGACAATTTACTAACATCACCATTATCACATATGGATGTATCAAGGGGAGTTGGTCATATGGGTGTGATCACATTAGTCCCAAGTTAATATGTTCCAATTTTTAGGTTTTGAGGTTGTGTATATAAAAATATATAACTATGAAAATTTAGATTCCTAAGTAGTTTGTAATGTTTTCCCATACCTAACCAAATTTGGAAAGGGAGATCTAACGATTCACTTTAATCGCATCATAGATATACAACAAAAAATTAATCTAAGCTTAATGCCTAAGTTTAATTAGAGATGATTAATAAATTTTATGGAATTATATTTCACACACATGAATTTTTTAGGAGTATCTTGATATATGGATAGATTCCCCTATGAAAAAATATCATATGGTTTAAATTTTAGGACATGTGATTGAGCATAGCAAAAGTTATTAAGGTTCAAATTTTTCCTTACAATAAGATTTTATTGGTTCCCATACTTAACCAAAATTTTAAAATGTAAATACCAAGACTAGATAAATATCTAACAGTGAGTGGGTGTTCATACATATGCAGATCAATGATGCATATTAAGTCAATATGTCAAAGTTTGCACACACTGGTGACAATTGTCACAAGATCACTAATCTAAAAGAATATCAATGGTTAGAAGTGGTTTTTACTTATGAATATTGATGGTTTAGGACACATCAAAGATTCAACAAAGCACATGGGACTTCCAAGTGGTACAAGTGCATGGAATGACAATAAAGTGTTCATAAGGCACGTAAAGGTACCAAGTGTCATAATCATGGGAGTTTTGATCAAGATCTAATAGTAAGCATTCTAAGATAAAGACCTAGCTAATCTAAAGATATTTATGGTGTGTATTTGTTCAATATTTTAAGGTTGCATGAGATGAGGTTAACATGTTTGAAATTTAACAGTTACTCAGTGACCATTGAAATTCAAATATTCAAATTTATGAAGGAAGACTTGTATATAGTTTTTATGCTATAAATTTTGGTATATGCATAATTTGATCATGGTTAAAAATCAAAAGTTATATAAAAATTAATGGAAAATATAGATAACTTGGTAAGAAGGTTTGAATGTTTTTACAGTCAAAGTTATCAATCTCTACATTTGACTACGTATGTGTTCATGCTCTGCAAGTAACCTAAGAAGGGTAATTGAGTTTTTAATGATAGTATTTCAATGTTTTAAGATTAAATAAGTGTTGGAGCATGATTTATACTTCATTAGGACTAGTTTTGTGGATTATGGAGATTTTACCAATCCATATTTTATATGATCAAAGGCTTGGTAGTTGATTGTGTGTTCATTCTTAGTGATCATATGTGTATAATGATCTTTGGTCTAATTATGCTATAGTAGAAGGGTGATGTGATGGATGTTGTCACTTAAAGAGGACCTATAGGTTATGTGACATAGGTTTATGTATGTGAAAGTTATATTTTGTTTCTAATTTTTTCATTTAATTGATAAAGGGGTGAATAGTTCTCCATGAGACCTATAAGGGCTACTAAGGCCTAATTAAAAGTTGTAGTTGCTTAAGTGTGATTCATGGATGTTATGGCCAGCTTGTGTGGATGGTATTGAGATATGTTATATGTCTTTACAGATAAGGAAAGTATTATGGCTGACCTATAAGATAATAATCATGAAGGCTCTAGAAAAGGTGAAATCAAAGGTGATGATTTATAGACTTGAGAAAAGTGGAGTGTGTAAGAGTTGTAGAGTAAAGGAAAGAAGAAAGTGTGTGTGCCCAGTGCATAGGATGTAGAGAAAAGCTAGTTTATGACTATGTGTATGACCTTTAGGTCATATTATGATGTCAAAATAGTGCTCTTGTAGGTTTGAATATTGGGGAGAGAAGTGAATAGAAAAAGGAATTGTAAGTCTAAGTGTGTATATGAGGGAAGTTTGAGTGAAGAGGAGGAGAGATTATGGGATGATTATGTGAGAGGATTATATGAGATGGAGAGGGTGTTTTTTAGGGGTTATAAAATTAGAGGTCCATCATCAAGTGTTGAAGACAATAGTTCAAAGGTGGTAATGTTCATATCATAGGTGTTTGGAGGGTACTCAACATCTAGGTCAGAAGGAATTGACCATCCTTAGGGGCATGTGCTCCTTGTGAAATAGGTGTTCACTAAATTTAGTTTAAAAGGACTTGACCATCCTAGGGGAAGGTTATCCTTGTGAAGCAAGTGTTTCATTAAATTATGGTCAAAGGGATTTATCCATCATAGGGGTAGGTGTTCCTTATGGAATGGCTGTTTTACTAAAGTCCCATGTTTGTAATACCCTATAGGACAAGTAGTCCATGTGTTTTCAAGCTTGAGATTGGGTTTTATTACCCATGAGGGTTTCCCACATTAGATGTTATGTTATGATGTGCTTCTCTTATTCATTATTTATATTTTTTCTCCTTGCTTTGATGGTAATCTAGTTGTATATGCTTGTTGTGTTAATTCATGAAATTAAATGAATGAATGATAAGTGATCTAAAAGTGAAAGATTGGTTGAATAATTCACCCCCCCCTCTCATTCATATTATACCTACAAAAATTGGTATCAGAGTAGGTCCTTTGGTAAAGGATTGATATCTTGAAGGAGATCCAAGGTACAATATGGGTAGCCATCAAATGCAAGGAGGTTTTTCCACTAAACAAGTAATAATGTTCAATTGTTCCAATTATTCATTTTAGAGTGTGAGGATGAGGACCTACATCATGTCACTAGGTTTTTGTACTTGGCAATCTATTGTGGATGGTTATTTTGCACCTACTATTCCTCTATCTAGTGTTATAGATAATAATTTATTTGAAAACAATTCTAAGGCAATGAATGCTATCACTTATGGTATTTTAGAAACTGAATACACCAAGGCAATCCATTGCATATCTGTGAAAGAAATGTGAGATAAATTGAATACTATTTATGAAGTATATTCAAAGGTTAAGTTGTCAAAAGTTGAAATTGAAGACAATTTGAGAGTCTTAAGATGAAGGAAGAAGATTTTGTAGCATCCTTTCTATAGAGAGTTGATGAGATTGTGAACATCATCAGAGGTCTTGAAGAGAAGCTTGAAGAAGATAAGATAGTTTAAAAGGTATTAAGCTCTCTCTCTCTCTCTCTCTCTCTCTCTCTCTCTCTCTCTCTCTCTCTCTCTCTCTCTCAAGTTTGATTCTAAAGTATATTTTGTAGAAGAAAGTCATGATCTTACTCAGTTGAAGATGGATGAATTGCATGGCATCCTTACTACTTATGAGACGAGAATAAATGATGATATACCGCCAAAGAAAGAGACAACATTCAAGATAGAAATGAAGCCAAAGAATAAGGTCCAAGGTAAGAAACCAAAAGAGGATGACACATTTGATATTGATGATGATGAATTAATTGATTTATTTACAAGGAAATTAAAAATAAGTTCAAGCAAGTATAAGGGTAAACTACCCTTCAAATTCTTCAATTGTGGAGAAGTAAGACATTTTTATAACAAGTGCCATCATAATAATAATAATAATGATGAATAGCATGGTCAAGGTCATGATGATGGAAAGAGATCATTCAAGTCTTATAAAATAAAGAAGGGATTTGGAAGGTTTGACAACAAGAAGAATTCCTTCAAGGACAATAAGAGTCTCTACACTAAAGAAGATTGCAACTCATCAGATGAGAGTGAAGATAGTGACTTAGAGTATGATCATGAATATAATGGTCCTATTGAAGATGAATACCTCTTCATGGCTAAGGAAGGAAGTTGTTCATATTAAAAATAGTCTACCAGGAGTGATTCAAATGATGATAAAGATGAGGTGAACTGTGAGACTAAATTGATGAATGCTCTTGAAGAACTAAAATTTGAGAAGAAGAATAACAAGAAGATGAAGTATCAAATTAAGGACTATGAGGAGAAAATCAATGTGTATGAAATAAGAATGAATGAAGACACCAAGGAGCATGAAGGTACAGTCATGTTTCTTAATTCAAAGTTGGAATCTATGTCTGCAAGTCTAATAACCAAAGAAAAAGAATGTTCAATGTATGTTTCTAAGATTGTCTTTGAAAGATGATTTAGAGAAGTCTAAAAGAAAGTTGAAATCATTTGTCAAGTTTGATAAAATTTCTAATGATCTAGATAATCTCATAAAGAGTTAAAAGTTTTCTAGTGATAGATCTAGATTAGGTTTTAATGAAGAGCCCAAAGTTGCTTCTCAAGTTGACATGAAGGTCAATGAGATCAAGGTGGTTCATCCCTTGAAGGTCACTAATAAGTCAAGAAATGATGGTATAAATAGAATATAGACAAATCAAATCAGACAACCAAATTCCATGAGGTATGCAAGTTTCAATGGTTACTATTACACATGTAAGCAATTTAGTCATACGGTTGGAGAGTGTATAAGACTTGTTAGAAATGAATATTCATGAAACTATGATGGGGTTCATTAATCAAAAGGTGTGAAAAAATATAAGTGATTTAAATATAAATAGAGAGGTCACATTGTTATATTATCAAAGCAAAGGCCTACAAGATAGAATATGTTTAATCAAGGTCCTAGAGTACAAGAAAGATGACATGTTAACTCATGGAAACCAAAGGTGGTAAGTGTGAGTCATGATGATTCTATAGGTCTAAGTAATGTGTTTGTTATGGTAGAGAATGTAATAGAATTTGGAGAGTGTTAAGATATTTCATTGTCTGCTCATGTTGTGAATGAATAGACTAAGCTCAAGGAGAAGACCAAGGTTGTAGTTGATGCTAGTTCTAAGGTGTGTTTAGATGATAATGATCAAATTGATTTGTGTGAGTATGTTTTAAGCTTAGTTCATCTATTTTTAAGGTTTGAATGTGATGTTATAAAATGCAAATAAGATACTTCAATGATCAAGGTATGTCAAGATTTTATAGTTGCTCCAAATGTTGTATATCCTATCATTGAAGAGAAAGTGAGTGATGTATAAAATGAACAAGATTTGAAAGTTAAGACTAAGAAGAACAAGAATAAAAGTATTTTAATATAAAAGGATTCCAGTGGTTAATGAGAAGATGTGGGACACACCTAGCTTTAATTTATTTTAGAGTATTGTGGTATAGAGGAGGTCTTTGTCTATGCTTCTCAAGAAAATTATTTTAGTGGAGAAGTAAGTGTTGTTATGGTGTTCCTCATAAGGTCTTACAAGGTAAGAGATGAGTGTTTCTAGTTGGAGTTGGTGTGTCAATATGGGAGAAGTGTTTTGATGAGGTCAGAGTCATGTCATAAGGTATTTTAATTATTTATTTAATATTTGTAGGATCAAAATAGGTGTTTTTAGGTGGCATAATGAGATTGATGGAATGTCAAAAAAAATTTAGTGCTCAAAAAGGTCTGTGCACTTCTTTATGATGTGTTCCAAGTGGTTTTGTGTCTTAATGATCTTGTTTGTGCCTTTTGGAGGTTTTTATGTGCTCCTAGGTTTATCTTTCTTGTTGAAAATAAAATCCATGATATAGGAAGTCAAAGTTTAGAAAGGTGTGAAGGCTCAAATCTTGGTCCAAAAGTTTATGATGGTTGTCTCCAAGTGTGCAATAAGTTTCATAGGTTAGCATTGACCAGAAGGAGGTTTATCAACCTTAATTTTTTAGATTTTAGAGTTTTGAGCTATGATAGAAAAGTGGTTTACCTTATGATTTGAGGTATGATAATTTTTAATAATTTTAATGGGATAAATGGGTTGTCAAATAAATAATCACATAGATTTGAAGGTTTGTGTTTTTCAAATTATTCAAGTTTTTGTCAAAATGGAGGCCTAATTAGCTAGTAGATTTATTAAGGAAGTATGTTTAAGAGGAGGATATAGGTGATACAAATTGGTTTGATTAAGGGGGAATATGATATCAATCTAGATATGAAGTTTTAGGTCTTTAAATTATGTCTACTAAAATTTTTGGGATCAACAAGTTCCAAGTAGGGCTAAAAGGAGTTTAGACATGCCTCATTTTAAGATTTGATGTTTTTACTTAGTTTCTACAAAATAGAAAGGAATGAGTGTTTTAAGGTGAGTTATTAGGTTTTTTTAGAGCATGTTTCCTTTTTTGTGAGTGGTATGAAGTCTTTTTTGTGGTCCTTGAGATGGCTTGAGAGAGAACGCTAGTAACCATGTGTGGTGGTTCTTCATGGTATGTGAAAATCTGAAGATGATCAAGAGGTGAAATGGCTAAAATATCTTAGGTGGAGTCCCTCTAAAATGTTTTTTGGTGAGTTCCATTAGATTTTAGTGATTTTTTTTGTTCTTTATTCATTGGTTGTAGTGCTTGGTTGAAAAGAGTGTTGGCATGTAGCAATAAGAAGTTATCAAGGCAAATAAGAGGTAGGATTAAGGTAAGGGGGAGTTTGTATCATATTTATAATGTGGTACTCTCTTTTTGGTGGTATTTTTAATTATTTGGGATTATTTTGTGCCTAATTTGTCATTATTTCAAAGGGGAAGAAGGTTCCTATTGTAAGAGTGCTTGAAGAGATAGAAGGAAGGTGAGATATATGACGGGTGTTATAATCAATGACAAAGGGGGAGATTGTTAGAGAGTTGTCATTGATTTAATGGAGGTGTACATGTTAGTGGATGAAGTGTATTTATAGCCTAAGTTTCAATGAAAAAGTGTGCAATGTGCTTGTCCTAGTATGATTGAAGTAGGCTTCGTTAATCTTCAATTTTGGCATGATTAGGGATGGGTCTAAACTATTAAACATATGTGAGGGGTCCTATTAGAGGTCAAGGATGATTGGATATATTTTTTAAGTATGTTTTTTTTCATTTGGTTATTCATTATGTTCATCTTGGCATAGGTGGTTCTATGATAGAAAAATCTAAGTAGGTAGTTTGTTGACATTACCATTACCACATATGGATGAGTCAGGGGGAGTTAGTCATATGGGTGTGATCACATTAGTCCAAAGTTTCTATTTTCCATGTTTTAGTCATGAGGTTATGTATATCAAAAGATATAACTATGCAAATTTAGCTTCTGAGGTAGTTTTTAATGTTTTCCCATACTTAGCCAAATTTGCAAAGGGAGATCTAACGGTGCGTGTTTAATCACATCACAGATCTATGACATAAAATTAATCTAAGATTAATGTCTATGTTCAAGTAGAGTAGAGTAATTAGTTTGATGCAATTATATTTCATATGCATGAAGGTTATAGGAACAACTCTATATATGGATGGATTTCCCTATGAAAGATCATATGGTTTAAATTTCAAGACATTCAATTGATCGTAGCAAAAGTTATTAAGGCTCAAAGTTGGCCTTCTAGGGAGATTGATTTGGTTCCAATACTTATCCTAATTTGAAAAATTTAAATACTAGGACTAGATAAGGATATAATGGTAAGCAGGTGTTCATACAGATGTAGATCAATTATGTATATTAAGTCAACATGTCAAAGGTTGTACACACTAGTGAAAAGTGTCATAAGCTTGATAATCTGATAAAAGATTAATGGTGAGTGGAGGTTCATACTTATGAATATAAATGATGTAATATAAGTTAAGGAGTTAACAAATCACATGGGATTTATAAGTGGCACAAGCACATATACTAACAATAAAGTGTTAAGAAGGCACGTGAGGGTGTCAAGTGTCATAATCATGGGAGTTCTAATCAAGATCTAATGGTGAGCATTGAAAGATAAATACCTAGCTGATCCAAGGAGATTGATGGCTCATATTTGGTCAATATTTCAAGGGTGTATGAGATGAGGTCAACATGTTTGAATTTTAAAAATAGCTTAGTGACTGTTGGAATTCAAATATTCAAATTTGTGAGGAAAGACCAGTCTATAGTTTTTGTGCTATAACTTTTGATATATGCAAAAACTAATCATAGTATAAAATTAAAAGTTTTGTAAAACTTCATCGTGCATCCATTGAACCTAGTTAAAAGGTATGAATTTTTGTACAATCAAATTTATTGATCTTCAGAGTTGATTGTGTATGTGTTCATGCTCTACAAGTAACCCAAGAAGGTTAATTAAGTTGTTCTTGATGGTATTTCAATGTTTTAAGATGAAATAAGTGTTGGAGCATGTTGTAGACTTCATGAGGACCATATGTTTGGATTATAGAGGTTTAATCAATCTATATTATGTATGATCAAAGGCTTAGAAGTTGACTAAGTGTTCATTTTTAGTGATTATATGTAGAGAATGATGTTTGGGCTAATTATGTTGTAGCATAAGGGTGATGTGATGGATGTTGTCACTCAAAGAGGACTTATAGGTTATGTGGCATGGTTATATGTATGTGAAAGTGTTATTTTGTTCTAATTTTATCATTTAAGTGTTAAAGGGGTGAATAGGTCTCTATGAGACCTATAAGGGATACTATGGCCTAACTAAAAGGTGTTGTTGCTTAAGTGTGACCCATGTATGCTATGGTCAGCCTATGTGGATGGTATTGAGATATGTTATATGTATTAAGTGCTAAGGAAAGTATTATGACCAACCTAAAAGATAACAATCATAAACACTCTAGAAAATGTTAAATCAAAAGTAATGGTTTCTAGACTTGAGAGAAGTGGTGTGTGTAAGAGTTGTAGAGTAAAGGAAAGAAAAAAGTGTGTGTGCCTATTGGATGGGTTGTAGAAAATAAATAGTTAATGACTATGTGTATGACCTTTAGGTCATATCTTTGATGTCATAATAGTGATATTATAAGTTTGAATATTAGGGAGAGAAGCAAATAGAATAAGGATTTATAAGTTTAAGTGTGTATATGAGGGCAATTTGAGTGAAGAGGAAGAGAGATTGTGGCATGCCTATGTGAGAGGCTTGTATGAGATAAAGAGGTTATTTTAAGGGGTTAAAAAATAATAGGTCCATAATTAGGTGTTGAATACATCAATTTAAAGGTGGATAGGTTCATATTATAGGTGTTGGGAGGGTGATCAACATCTAGGTCAAAAGGACTTGACCATCATTAGGGGAAGGTGCTCTTTGTAAAATAGGTGTTTCAATAAATTTAGGTCATAAAGACTTGACCATATCGGGGGTAGGTGATCCTTATGAAGAAGGTGTTTCACTAAATTATTATCAAAAGGACTTGTCCATACTAGGGGTAAATGTTCATTATGGAATGGGTGCTCCACTAAAGTTTCATGTTTGTAATACCTTATAAGACAAGTAGACCATGTGTTTTTAGGCTTAATATTGGGTTGTATTCATCATGATTTTTCCCATATTAGATGTTATGTTATGATGTGTTTCTCTTAGTCATGCTTTGTATGTGGTCTCCTTGCTTTTATGGTAATCTAGTTGCATATGCTTATTGTGTTGATTCATGAATGTCAATCTATGAATGACAAGTGATCTAAAAGTGTAATATTGGTTGATTAATTCATCCCCCCTCTTATTCATCTTGTAATACCAACATGAGAGTGTTCTTGAATTCCTTGAGTGTTCTTGAGCTTTGAAATCTTTGAAATTTGGGCTTAGGGTTATTGTAAATAGTAGTATGTTGAAGTAGGGTAGAATAGGGATCAAATACATAATATTTTCTCAAATTATATTTTTTTTGAATAGTATTTTACATATAATTTCCATCTAGTGAGTAAATTTCAAATAGACTTGTATTTATATAAATTTGTAGCTTATGTAGAGAATAAATTATACTTAAGCTGACTTTAGGAGGGGCACACATTTCGAAAGAAATACATTAAGGAGAGTTAATAAAAAGGATAATAAAATAAAATTGTGGACACTAACACCATGTGGTTATAGTGTCCCAAATGTGGTGCTAATGTCCACCTAGTAGACTATTGGGAAAACTAGGTCAGGATCTGGGAGAGCTATCCTAGGACTATGTTTGAGCTGACTATAGATGTATGTGGTATACATAATGGTTGGAAAAGTGTGTCTAAGGATTTATGATAGGTATATGGATAATATTGGAATAGAATAAATCAATAAACACTCTTATAATCCAAATACCACTTTTAGGTGATTACATTCCCCCCCCTTTATGTTAGAAATGCCACAAAGTGAAATGACTAGTATAAAATAAAAATAAGTGTAAATGGACTTACCTTGGATTTGAAGCCCATGTAACCAAGTTTGAATATGTGAATCTATATCTATGTATGTGAAACATGATCCAATGTAATGACCTAAAATGAAACATGAAAAAATTAGTCTTTACTTAAGAGGTGATCAAAATCAAAAGACTATGTTTAACAAAGTAACTAAGTAAAACTAAGTAAAGAGAGAGGAAATGAATGAATACACCTTATTGGGTACGTGAAATAATGCATGAACTTGGTGATAACCTTTGTGTATGAGTGTACATATCTATCATATCATTGGGTATCTTGGATTGATATTATGGCTTGCTCAATCCTCATATGGATTGATCAATAAATCAATCCAGATTTTACTCCATCATTACCCACCCTTGCTTGGTGGATCCTAATCTATGAATAGATTAGATAATATTGTAAGTGTGTCTAACCCTATCATGTGGGTGGATTAATAACTCAAGTATGACATAACTCCATCAATACCCACATGTGTGAAGTAGATGAATCTATAACTTAATTGAATAAAGTAATGAAAGTATCTAAATTGGTATATATAACTATGTATGTTGGCTTCATGATGACTCAAGTACTTTAGGTAGCTTTAGGACACTCAAGAATGTCAATCGCTACATATGGAGTAAGGCATGAATATGGTGACAACCTATAATATGATAGATAGTGTAGATAATGAATGGAGTTTGTCATTTCATCCGATCAACCTATGTGTAGCTAAGTATATGGAAAATATGCATCATGCACATGCCCCCAATTTTTTGTTTGAGTGTATTGATTTTGAATTGAGTATGTAATAATTAAATTTCTGTAATTTAATTTAATGTGGTAGTGATCATTTTATGCATGGCTCCCCCAAAGTTGAGAAAGTGGTATGAATCTGAGCTTAAATTAATGTATCTAAGTATAATATAAACATAAATGTCAAACCTATGATTGTATCTATGAAATTTTTTAATATACTTGGTGTACTAGTCTGGCTAATCTAGATAGCCTTAAAGATAGGTCTATTATATAATAGTGCCCTGTAGTGGACAATAGATCCTAGTGGTGCTAGTGTCCTAATCTAGGCACTAATGTCTATCTCATCTAAAATTTGGATAATCTAAACTATTTTTTGAGTCTATTTTTTCCTTTATTTTCCCTATCTAATTTCTAAAATTGAGCCTATGTGTTGAATTTGCTCTATAAATAACAATGTAGGAGCCTAATCTCTATGAAAAACCCTTATGAATTCCCCCTCTTTTGAGGGAAGTTGTGAAACCTATGTAATAATTATCATCAAAAGAAGTATCTCTAAAAAATATGTTATCTAGAGCATATATATGTTATTTCAATACAATTTACAAACATAACATCATAATATAAATGTATCTAAGCATAAGTAGGTAATGAAAGATGTATGTTGTAATCTAGCATTAAACAAGGGTGTCAAGATAGATTTAATCAATTGGTATATAATAAAATCTAAGTAAATACCTAGGGGGATGGGGCATGATTTCAATCACAAAACCCAAGTAAGAACGGTAGATGCATGAGGTCCCTCATGGCATCAAAACTTGATGTGTGTGTAACAATAAAATACAAGTGTAATGGTAAAAAAGCATACAAAGAAGCATAAATATAAGAATATTAAGCACATAAAGGTAGGCCAAGGTGCCACAATATAAGGGATATAAGCATATTTCACTAAATCAAAGAATGAAGACATACAAGGACATGTTCAAATGTCCACATATGCAAGTAATAAGTAATTTGGCTTAGATCCACATAAAAGGACATGTTCAAATGTTTGCATATAGAAGTAGGAAAACACACACAAGGGACATGGGAACATGTCTAAGACATATAAACATAAAAGTGGCATAGATTTAAAGAGAAATGGCATATTAAAAATCCCTCAAAATGGAAAAATCATAGGAAACACAATCAAGTCTAAGCTAGAAAAGCTATAAATGAGAGTATGTCTAATTGTGTAGTACAAATCTATGTAAATTATAAGATGTAAATATGTTGAGTCTAGCTAGTGATAGCTAGAAAAAAATATAAGTAATGAGTAGCAATGATAAATATTAATATGTATCAATGTGTAAATTAGAATGTATAGTAGGTAAGGATAAAACTTGGTATTAGCAACTATGTATGAGGTTCCCTCAAGTGGGTAGATATATCAAATGTATAAACTTGGATCGGTATATATGACCCTAGTGGGTAGATGATATAAAGTTTGGATCAGTGTAGTGGAATGGAGTCCTATATGTAATCTAAAATCAATCGACAAGAATAAGTGAAGCATATGTTTATGATAAATCTAACTATACTAGGATAACTATAAATATGCAATATCTGGCAAGTAGTAAAAATGTAAACATAATAATGCATACAATCCATAAATTTTTTAGTTTTATGAGTAATATTTGAATGTTTTTATAATTTTTTATATTATTTTTTTTATGTTTTTTGTATATAATCTATGTACAAGTAAATAAAAATAAACTATGGACAAAGAATGAGATAGAAAAGAAAGTATGTACAAGAGTAGGAACCATAGTAACCAATGAGTCTCATGGGATACTCAGTATCACCATGACCTAAGTTTAATATGGAACTATGATCATATGTGTAGTGTGAAAGGGTAATTGTGACCCCATAATTTGATCTATAGATAAAATGAGTCTAAAGTTACTTGTATAGTGATGTTATGATGTTGTGGCACTGACTATGATTCCCTATGAACTGTAGGGGTATTAGGGACCCATATAGTAGAAGAGGAAGTTTTAGGTGATGTAGGTGCCTTGTATTGGGAACCCATAGAATCCAATAAAACTAATCTCAATGTATATTGAGTAGAGGAAGGTCCTCTAAAATCTGTGACATATATTTGATGCAGGGGTATCTCTAGTAATGGTCTCCATGGGAGAGTATGCATACATGTATATACTATATAAGTAGACCTAGCATGCATTAATGACTCTACTAAACATTGTGATGTACTCATAGGATTTTTACTCTCGATTTTAACTAATAACTATGCAATATTTGGTAATGGTACTAAAATTATAATTAGTGTCTATGTTAGAACTATAACTATAAATTATGTTAGAACTACCTATGGGATGGGTAGAGGATACTCATATGGGACACCCTCAACCTTAACCACATAATTAGAATGTTTATACTTTTGGTATCAGTTTATATAGATGGGATGGCTCAAAGCTTGTATTCATGGCATGCCAAATAATATATTGAACACACATGCACTAGGTACTATTAAGAACTAGGTTGTTATGTGTATTGGTTTAGCCTATAATGGAAACACACTCTCCTCGATGAAGCTCTTAACATGGCCACTAAAACCACTAATGAATATGTATTGGGGAATAGATCCATTTTTTTAGCCCAAGTGTTGTAAGAGTTTCATTGTGTGAATGCTTTTGCTTGACCCATTATAAACCATAACACTATGAATAGGATGGTCATCTACGTATGTTCATATGAATAGCACATGTAAATTATGTCATCATCCAAAATATCATACTATAAAAATTTGATAAACAGTCTAGGTGGCATTGTATTATGATACATTCCAATAATGTTATGCAATGTGTGTGTCTCGTCTATAACTATGTGATAGGAATGTAGTGGTAGATGGGCCTAATATGTATAGTGAACACTTGATATGCCCCCTACCTCATTCATTGTATGATTTTAGAAAGGATCTAAAAATATATTTAGTGTCTTATCCTCTATTTTATATTATTTTGGTGCCTCTTTAGATTTTCCCACATCAATAATGTTAGCCTCAATGAGATCTTATATCTTTTGCTTTAGGCTAATGCATTAGTTTGTCATGTGACCTGGTGCCCTATGATACTTGAAAAATGTATTTGAATCATAACTCTTTGGAAGAGGAGGTGTCTTATCAACCTCTTTAATGGGAAGGTGAGTTATGACATTACATTCCAATTATTGTTGTATAACTTGTGCTAGTGATAGTAAAAGATTAGTGAAGACTCTATGTTGAAAAATTGGATAAAATCAATTTGGTAGATGGCTCAGAAGCTACATTGGCTCTGGCCTTTTAATAACTTTTGTTTTATATGGCCCTTACTTCATATAGAGGTTTTTTTGAACTATTAATATTTTATTATAATCCATTTATGTACTTGAGTTTGGCCATTGATAAGAGGTTAACCTCTCTTTCCTTGACTTTACGACACAAATCAGTAAATGTAGGAAACTTATTAAAAAAGATAGCTTCATGTAGTGTTTATAATACAATTTGTTTAAATGTATCCTAAAGATCTCTATTTACCATGGGGATAGTTAATTTAGACAATATTATCTTTTATTGTAAGACATAATATATGATAGGATCATTTAACTTTTGATTTAACTCTTTCACTTGTACATATGATATCTTATCAGTAATGCTTATATAGAAGTGTGTTAGGAACAAGTTGGCTAAATGATTGAATGATGTGATAGATTGATTTGGAAAATCATAGAACCATTGTAGGGCATAATCCTTGAGACTTCATTGGAATAAATTCATGAGAATCCAATCATTAGATAAATAGTCCAAGCATGTTGTGTGAAAAGATCTGAGGTGATGTTCTGGGTCACCCTTACCATCATATAATGTAAGTGTTAACCAAATATGAACATGCAGGTCAAATTGGGACCCCTATAGGTAAAAAATTGATTTTTAGGTGTTTTTGGGTATAATATATTTTTTCATAAGGTGTATTATAGGTGATTTAGTGTTATTTCTTGTTATATTAGCCTTGGTCATTAGTCATTTTAGTCCTTATATCATTTTGAGTCATTTTAAGGTCAAAATAGGGCATTAAATGAGTTTTACAAGCTCATTTGTAAGTTTTAGGGTGTAAAAATGGTGATTTCACATGAAATGTGTCCTATTATGCCTTAATCAACTATTCATAATTGAAAGTGGTAGGTTCTTTAGAATAAAGAGCAACTTTCTTGGGAAAAGAAAAGAGCTTGTCACTTTTAGGACCCATGGGGAATTGTGTCATATGCAATAAGGTCATGAGATTACACTTCAAATTTATTAGATCAATTTCCATGATTGAAGTACTCTATAAGTGTCAAAATTGGGTTATAACTATTTTACTCCCTTTTCACCCTTCTAGGCATATAGGACAAGTCAACATGTTTATGCTTGGTATGGATAGTTGAGAAATTCTAGGCCAAAAGCATTTGGGAGATGAAATTAAGCTTAGATAATTTAATTACATAACAATATTTCCAATAATGGTGGCCTTTTCTTTATGAACCATCCTCATAAAGTTGATTGTGTTTTTTTTCTTGCTGATTTGTGCACGCTATAGGTTCTGCTTTGGTTTGGGTAGTTCATACAATCCAATTATTGAGATGGTTTTTATATGATGTTTAATATATCCCCCCATGTTACCCATTATTTTTTTCACATTTAAAGTTGTTTGGATGAGCCAAGTGTCTTAAGTTGTAGGATAAAGCATCATTCTATGTTACAGGTAGATTTTCACTGTTTGTAAGATTTTCATGCTTTGATAGTGGTTTCAGAGGGTGTAGATAGGTTCATCACCATGTATCAATGATATATTAATCACTTTTACTTCATTTTTAGTCTCATAAAATCATTCTTAGATCCAAATTTCCGTCCATGGTCATACTCAGTTAACTCCAATCTACTATTTAGCCTTAGTCATGAATTTTAAAGGTTCTGAGGATGTCCATAGAAGTGTGATGAAGGTTTTATATCAAAGGTATATCCTATTGGAACATGAAATAATTAAGTTATAATTAAAATAGTGAATAAAATTATATGGTAGTAATACAACATACTCACTATCTACCTGCATACATGAAAACATGCACCTATAGGTGCCCTCACAGGACCAAGCATATTGAAAATAAAGTTTAGAGATAATAAATGTCCTTGATAATGTAAATTAGTTATTTTAAATCCTTTGGATAAGACTAAAACTCATAAAATTGTCAAGTAATGTATATTATCCATACTTGTACTCACTATCTACCATGAAAGTGCACTTACAGGTGCTTGGAAGAGAATTCTCATGTTGAGAATAAAGGTTTTGAGACCTATTTAAATACCTTCATGGTTTAAATTAGGAATTTTTATATATTTAAAGTAACCAAATGGAATAATTTACCATACATCATATATTGTTTGTAAAATACTCACATTGTTACCTATGTATGCAAATAGCCACCTACATGGGGCCTTAATAGAGATCTGAAGTGTTATATGAAGGTGTCAAAATAGGTAGTAAATCCCTCATTGATGGTTATAATGAATTTGGGAATCATGGAAAACTCATGAGGAAATCTATTTTGGAAAATGCAAGTATGGATCACCTTCCAAAGATCCAATAATAGTGTACAATGACCTTTTCCTTAAAGGGTGAAAACAGAGCACCTAACTCTTTTGAAGGGGTCTTGTGAAAATGCTATATTGAATTTTTATTACTCCTATTTCACTCATTATATATAATCTATATAGGATATATACTTTGAAAAGTTTGGAAGGCTAATGAGGGGTGGAAGATGGTTATTGGGGGGCCTCAAAGTTGCTATTGAAACACTAAATTTCTTCGCAACCATCTATAGGATTTTGAACCTCAAAGGAGCTCCATTTCCTAAGGTAACAATTCAAAGAATATTATCATGTTTTAGGAGTTATAAAAAGTTTAAAAATAACATAAATTACTTATAGGAGGCCTAAGTGCAATGTCATGGTCAGATGTTCATCTACAGGTGTATAATGACCTAGAAAAGGCCACCTACAACTTGTTTGTAGGTGTTCATAGGGTTATTAAGGTAAATTGTAAGGGTAATTAGCACATAGACAAAAGAACCTACTATAAAAGGTTTAATATAGTTTTCAAATAATTTCCAAAATATCATAACATTTTTTCAAATGCAAAATCTACTCCTACAGGTCCCTTTACCTCAAGAAGTCAACCATTGTTGATTATTATAGGTAGTGAGTAAGAAGTAGTAATGTTAATGATGATAATGCTACCCAAGGTGAAAAATGTTAAGCACGAGATATACTGAGAGGGGGGGTGAATTAATATATCATATATCTTATAAATCTTTTCCTTAACCAAATTCCACTTAATCAAACATTCAAGATATGCAATAAAACCTAAACAATAAACACCACACAAGATAGAGAGAGACACCAGATATAACATGGAAACCCAATGTGGTAAAAACCATGGAGAACAATCTCAAGTATATGAATGAGCACTAAGCCAAACTTACAGGAGCACCATAACCCTTTTCCAAGCACCAACCCAGCTACTATTCGTCAGCACCAACCCATAGGAGCACCACACCCCTTTACCGAGCACAAACCCAACAACAATTCATGAGCACCAACCCATAAGAGCACCAACCCCTTTGTCGAGCACCAACCCATAGGAGCACCAACCCCTTTGTGTATACCACACACCTTATCTCTCAATATTGCTATCTCAACAAATGATAGATAAATACATCTCTTTCCTCTCTCTCACCTTTGCTCTTCTAAGCTAGATATAACAAATACAAATCATATTCATCTCTCACAATTTCTCTTCTAAGCTAGATATTACAATATCAAATCAACCTCTATCTTCCTTATTTACAAATGGCTTCTCAAGCCTTTATTTATAGCTTTCCAAATGACCTTTGGCCTTCCCCCTTTGTGACCCTTCAATCCTCATGGAAAATGGCACCAAAATTGTATGACCCTTCATATTCAAGCCTTTGAAAAGTCATGTGGTGACCCTCCATGAACAAAAACGTCCTTCCCACTTTTGTCCTTATCTTGGTGACTTTTCATATTCTTCAAAGCATCCCTTCATGAGAAATTGCACCCTTACTCTTTTGTCTTCACTTGGTGACTCTTGGAATTACCCAAGATGACTCTTCAAGGGAAGATGCATCCCATCCTTCTTTTGTCTTTATTCCATGGCTCTTTGACTTCTCCATGGGCCCTTATTTTGTCTCATATGCAACCAAAAATATATTCATTAATATTAAATAAATATTAACTCATATTAGCCAAGATATATTTATTATAAACAAAATTAAATGAAATGGGGCCTTTATCACCAATATTATTAAACCTTTGACCTCAATGACAATATTTCAAACAATCTCTTCCTTTGTCATTGATGACAACCTCAACCTGAAACTGCCACATCTTGTCACCTACACATACTGTCATCTAAAAACATATTGTAACTCTGCCTTACTGTAGCAACCTGTACCTATTCCCTATACTTGTTTTTTGCACCTATACCTGTACCTATTATTCTCCCCCTTTGACATCAATGGCAAAGGGCCTACCTAGAGATAACACTTAGCTCCCCCTCACTTGATGCTGAACATCAATGGTAGGAAGTAATAGAAATTACTCCCAACTCCTCTCACTGATATTTGAATGTATCCTTTGATCATGCCTTTGAGAAGATATCTGACAATACATACACATTGTTCCCTGTTCCTTGAGCATCTACAATCAACTCATTTGAATATTTTCTTCTAATCTCACAACCTTCTTTATGAAACTTTAATGTATATCCTTGATCACATATTTGACTAACACTCAATAGATTATGCTTAATACCTTTTACATATAAAACATTCTTAGTCTTAGTTCTACCATAATCCAAACTCAAAGTACATTTTCTGGCTATCCTAGCAATGGTTTTATCTCTAAATATCACTATACCACCATTGATCTTCTTTAGAGATATTAATTTACTTTTATCTCCTATCATATGCCTCAAACATCTGTTATCAATTAACCATGGCTGATCTTTACCTCTTACATGTAGGGATGTCTGAACCATCATAGAATCTTCATGTTGTTTCTTATACCATGAACATGTCTGAACCTTCTCCCTAATGAATGGAGCTTTGAGAATCTGATCCTTCTTCTTGATGAATGGAGCTTTGAAGCTCTGATCCTTCTTGACTGAGTCAAACATGCTTCTACAATACTGAGCTATGTGTTCGAGTTGTTTCACTTGTAGCATAGTATGGTCTCTTCATCAAAGCTTGATAGAGGAGAAAAAGAGTTGTGGCTTCTGCTTAACTCTACTTGAATTTCCTTCTCCTTATTTTTGACATTGTTAGCTCTTTTTCTACATTCTAATTTCTTGTGACCATATCTATTATAGTAAAAACAATAGCCATAAAAATAAGACATGTTTGTATATCTCTAACCTGATTACCTTTTGTAGCTTTGTTCTTTCTAGCCTTCTTTGTTTGGAATGTCCTATGTATTCTTCACTTCTCCCATTTTTGTTTCCTCTTGTGTAAGAGCTTCAACATATCTCTTTTTCTTTTCAAAAATGATCCCTATCTTATCCGAATATGCTTTTTGACTTTCCAATATCTTATTCATCATGTTAGTGCTATCTTCAAATTTTGAATCACTGACTACTTTATCATTGACTGCTTTCTTAATATCTTCTTTTAAAGAGGAAATATTAATAACATACCTTTGACATTATTTTCTTGCTATTTCCAACTGTGTTGTGAGATATTATTCATTCTTCTTGGCTTCTTCAAAGTGTGTTTGTAGATCTTCAATCATTTCCTTTGACTCTTGTTCATTTTTCTCGATCTGGTGCTTTAATCTTTGATTCCTCTTCTGAACAGCTTCTAACTCTTCTAAGGCATAAATGAGCTCTCCTTCCATATTCACTTTAGCTTCCTCCTCTTCTTCTTCTTGATCATCTTCATGTATGGCCATGAATAGAATCTCTTCTTCTTTTGAATCGCTAACTCCACTATCTTTGCCTAAGCAAGGATCCTTAGAATATAGGTTCTTCTTCTTGAATTCCTTCTTAGATTTGCCTTTGAAATTATTCTTGTATGTAGGCTTTTCTTCTTCTTCATCATTAACCTTATCTGGGCATCTAGCTGAAAAATGTCCAATCTTTCCACAATTAAAACATTTAAAAGGTAATTTTCCTTGATATTTACCTGTTCCTCTTTTCAGCTTGTAAATGAAAAGTGTTCCATTGTTATCTTCATCATCACTAGAACTATCACTTGATTCTTGAATCTTAGCTTTCTCCTTCTTTGATGTCTTGAAATCTACTTCTCTCTTTGAGGGTTTATCTTATTCTATCCACATCTCATATGCCGTGAGAATACCATGAAGCTCATCCATCTTTAGCTTGTCTGAATTCTTCATTTCCTCGATTGCCAAAACCTTTGCATCATATCTCATTGGTAGAGATATCAAAAACTTTTGTACCACCATTGACTCTTCCAATATTTCTCTAAGACCTTAAATCTGATTTATGATCTGATCAACTCACAAAAGATAACTTGTTATATCTTCTTCTTCTTCCATCTTCAAACTTTCAAACTGCCTTCTAAAAGTCTGTAGCTTAGCTTACTAAACCTTTCCATCACCTTTGTAAATATTCTCAAGTTTTACCCAAGTTTCATGAGCAAATTTACATTGCATAACTTTAACAAATTCAGATTCACATAAACCACATAAAATAGCATTTAAAGCTTTAGCATTACATTCACTTGCCTCCTTTTCTACTAGAGTAATTACAAATGTCTATGGCTCTTCATATTCCTCCACCAATGCTTAATATATGTCAAATCCAAGGACCATCAAATAAACCTTCATTCTCATGCTCCAAAAATCATAATTCATCCCATCAAACAAAGGTGCCTTATTTTTAGAAAATCCTTCTTGTGACCCAACCATCATGCTTTCCTCATCTACCTTCAAGCTATAAAACTTTTCAAAAAAGAACCTGCTTTGATACCAATTGTTAAGCATGAGATATACTGAGAGGGGGGTGAATCACTATATCATATATCTTATAAATCTTTTCCTTAACCAAATTAAACTTAATAAAACATTCAAGATATGTAATAAAACTCAAACAATAAACACCACACAAGATAGAGAGAGACACCGGATATAACGTGGAAACTTAATGTGGAAAAAAACACAGAGAACAATCTCAAGTATATGAATGAGCACCAACCCAAACAATATTTGCAAGCCAAACTTGCAAGATCACTATACCCCTTTGCCAAGTACCAACCTAGCTACTATTCATGAGCACCAACCCATAGGAGCACCACACCCCTTTGCTGAGCACCAACCCCTTTGTGTATACCACACACCTATCTCTCAATGTTACTATCTCAACAAATAATAGATCAATACAACATCTATTTCCTCTCTCTCACCTTTGCTCTTCTAAGCTAGATATAACAAATACAAATCATATTCATCTCTCACAATTGCTCTTCTAAGCTAGATATTACAATATCAAATCAACCTCTATATTACTTATTTACAAATGGCTTCTCAAGCCTTTATTTATAGCTTTCTAAATTACCTTTGGACTTCCCCCTTTGTGACCCTTCAATCCTCATGGAAAATAATTCCAAACTTGTATGACCCTTCATATTCAAGCCTTTGAAAAGTCATGTGGTGACCCTTCATGACCAAAAATGTCCTTCCCACTTTTGTCCTTATCTTGGTGACTTTTCATATTCCTCAAAGTGTCCCTTCATGATAAATTGTGCCCTTACTCTTTTGTCTTCACTTGGTGACTCTTGGAATTCCCCAAGATGACTCTTCATGGGAAAATGCATCCCATCCTTCTTTTGTCTTTATCCTGTGGCTCTTTGAATTCTCCATGGGCCCTTATTTTGTCTCATATGCAACAAAAAATATTTTTGTTAATATTAAATAAATATTAACTCATATTAGTCAAGATATATTTATTACAAACAACATTAAATGCAATGGGGCCTTTATCACCAATAATGCTAAACCTTTGACATCAATGACAATATTTCCAACAAAAAAATGGGTCCAAATCCTTTTTAAATGATCACAGAGACTAAAATATAAGTTTTCAAGCATTAAATTCAATACTTAAACATGCATGGACACCTAATGGTACAGTTTCCTAAAGCATGCACACTAAAAAAACATAGTCTTGAGAGCCTAGGGGTGTGTGAAGGGGTAAATGAAAGTATAGGATTATAAATGGATTTATAATGCATCCATAGTGTTTTATAAGTTAAATAAGATGATATATAATTAAAATCATGCATAAAGGAAGGTATTAAATGATGTAAAGCATAGTCTACATGAATCTTACATGTATAGCCTATTTTCTAAAGGTCCACCTTGGAACTTGAAGAGGTTTGGGGGTCAAAAATATGATAAAAGGATGAATTTTTTATGTGAGAGTTCCTCACTACTTGAATAAATCCATCTAATATCATTTTTGCCTAAGATAATAGGGGAGGTATGCTTTGGTTTGTCTCAAATAGAGGGTACCTCCCCTTAGGTGAAATTAGCAAGTTTTATGGAAAAGGTGACAAAGGATGTACTAGAGGCTATATAAAACTTTAAATGGGGTTTATAAAGTTTTATAAAACCTAGAAAAACATAATAAACTAAGAAGGAAAGTTTGAAACTCAATAAGTGGTCCCATACCCTTAAGTTTGCAAGCAAGCCTATCAAACATTATTTAGGCCTAAGGCCAAATGAAGAACCACTTTCATTTATATTATGGAGTGATAATTATAACCTATAGAGGAATGTTTATGGGGTTAATAAATATGTGTTAAATCTGTTATAATTCATAGAAACCCAATGGTAAGGCCTAGACCACAAGGGTTATAATAGGCCCATTAGCCAAGGTTCAAGCCTAGTACCCAAATGAGAGGTTATTTTCATTTCTAGATGTAGATGAGCATTATAAAATATTATATCATGTGTATAAGTCCATTTTGGATGTTTAAAAGTATCAATATTGTAGAAAAAGCAAAAATAAACCATTTTTGGACTTAAAACCAACTCAAGCCTATGCAAATTAGAGAAAGGAACTCGATAGGCCAAGTTAAAGTGCTCACATCTTTCATAATACTTTTCATGGAGAAAAAAGACATTTGGAGGTGTTATTATGGGTCCTCAAAAACCTTCTTGTGGAATTTTTTTATAGGTTGAATGTCAAATTTTTATGAATAAATCCTAAGAGGTCAATTTTATATGAAGTGTTCCAGGAAGTGTCAAGGTTTAGTGAGTTAGTCTATTCACTAGTGTCATTCAAGGCCTCTTTTATATTCCTCCTAGACTAAACATTAATCTATAACCTCATAATGTAATATTGATTTGAGAAGATGCAGATTGGAGAAGTGTATGTTTGGTTAGTCTCTTGGTTTCATGTGTAATATGCAACTAGTTGGAATTCAACTTATTTGGTGTATCACTTCCATTAGGATAGTTTGCTTTCAATTTTATCTTTCCCTTTTCCTCCCAATGTTTATGTGTAGTAGTGATCCAAAGTGTTACATCAAGGGAGTTATCCCTATCAACATATTCACCTCATCCTTAGGTTACCCACAAGCCTATAGGTGTTTTAACTATACCACTTGAATGAGGAGAGCGAATAAATTTCCTCAAAGGGGGTAAATCCAGGTGACAAAAGTAAGCTTGTGTACCATAAAACTAGATGGAAAAGGAGTTACCACTATCTGATGTGTCATATGTGTATGCAAGAGAATGTTGGAATCCAAGGCATGTGATGGCCTAGTTGCTCCCTTCTCAAGATGTAACACCTTAGACTATAGAGTATGGATATCATGAATAATGGATTGTACATTTAGAGTGGAGGATATAGCCACAAGTGGTTTAGCTATCACTAATGGTTGAATAACAATCTAAGGTTGTGTTATCTGAGTTGGTTGAGTTTGCACCACTAGAGATGTAACATCATTCTTAATTGGAGGAGTTAAAGATTGATGATTGTTTATTTTATTATTGATTTCCAATATGGAATGTAATATATAAGCATGAGCAAGGGTTTATTCCATAATTATGTCTCTAAATCCTTGTAATACCTCATCTTTTTTCAAAATTATGTCATTATTTTTAAGTGGAGGGAGTGTATCCTGATTCTCAATGTGTATCTCATCTTTTTATTGGTTATATTGTTTATATTTGGATGCACTATCATTGAATTCAAAATAATTAGGTTTTGAATTATTCATATTTAGAGTTTTAATAGGTTCCGTGTCCTTGTTATAGGCTCAGATAAAATGAATCTGAATATGCTCTATAGGTTTTCCACCTAGTCTAGCATTCCTTCTTAATGGAAAAGAGATAGATTTTTTAGATGGCACATAGTAAACAAATTGAAATAGAGATACTAAAATATAATATATGAATTCTAAAAAATTAATATAAACTAATTAAAATAGGAAAAAAAGGATACAAACCCAAAGAGCATCTAGGGTTAATATTTTTTGAATATAGGGTTTATTTGTAAAAATTTAAAGTATATGTAAAATACATTGAAACTCTAATATGAAGCTAATTTAATTTATCTAGGTTGTCTAAATAAATAAAAATAAATAAAATTATGCAGCCCTAATTTATTTCACAAAAATTTGGATTGATTCAAGTTAGGGTTTAAAGAAATATTCAAAGTAAGTTGGGTTCACCAAATGGTTTAACTTTTTAGGTTTTTTACTATCCAAATCCTATGTTTGGTTAAAGGGATAAGATGTATAAATTACTTAAATAATATGAAATAATTAATAACTTATTTTTTATGAATTTTTAACTTCTTTCAACTTTCTAAAAATAGTAATATATAGGCTTAAATACAAAATTATTGAAAAAGTGACTATCACGAATGATTGGGTTCTAAAAACTAGGGTCTAGACATTTCTAAGTGTCTTCAATAGGATCTTGGTATATGTTTGCTTACTAGACAATAATTCCCCACCTATAAAATAATTTCATACTAATGTAGTGTCCTAAAAGTGGTTCTAATGTCCTCTTTGTATAATTTTTCCTATTTTCTAGGAGTACCTATGCATGTGTTTCTAGGACCTATTCCTAGTGCACAAAAACAAGCATTTAATGTGAAATCCCTAATCCTCCTTGAAATTATGGCATGATTTATAAATATGTGCTCATTAGTAGGATAGGATGGACATCCTCAACACCCTATTATGAAGATATTTTCCTACATACCAATACTATGAGGAGGGATCAAGCATGATGTGGCTTTTATTAGAACACAACAATCTATTAAGAGGGAGGTGAATCAGTAGATCAACTAAAACTAGTCTTTTAATACCTTTCAGAATAGATTAAAATATATGTTTAGATAAAAAAATTATGTATATATCACACATATATAGATTCACATGACACCATATTTATACATGGAAAACCCACATTGAGAATAGATTCTAGAATCTACTATTCTAATCCAGCCTCAAACTTTAAAGCCTCACTAGAAAAACTCATTGGTTACATATTTAAGTGAATTGACCCTAAGGAGACACAAATATCCTAGTTTAAGAGCACCCACTCTAAATAATCACCAATTCCCTAACTAAGCACCAACTCAACTTAACCTCATTGGTTATAATGTTTAAAGGCACCAACCCTAAGAAGACGCCAACCCCTAATTGAGCACCAACTCAACTTGTCTAATGGAACCAACCAATTAGATCTCTATGGAGATACAAATCCAATTTTTAAAAATAAATTCATAAATTAATCTAGATCTATCTCTTTGTTACAAGTCTAATCTATAACTAATCATTCTATGCACATTATCTCTATGTGCCTTTCTTCCTCTCTTCCCCTTTGTCTATGTATCTAGATGTGTCTTTATTCAAAACACTTCATCTCTCTCTCACTCTACTCTTTTATGTCTCTATATTTTAATTTTGTCATAATTCATCAATAACAACTCATTCTTTCTACATGTCTATCTCTATGTCTCTATATACTTCTATATGACATAATAATAATAATAATATGTGCTTCTATCCTATATCTCTCTCTCTCTCTCTCTCTCTCTCTCTCTCTCTCACACACACACACACACACACACACACACAACCATTTGATCTAGGTCAAGCTCCTTTGTGTTCTTAATGGGATAAAGTGCTTAAGGTTTATCAACATAGTGGTGAGTTAAAGACCAAATAAGTTTCATAATATCAATGAAGTGTGATCATTCTAAAGGCTCAATAATTAGTGAGATGGGATAAAGAACTTGATGTTTAACATCAAGATATAAGTAAAGATCATGCTAGTTTGAATATCTAATAGCATGGGATCTCAAATTAGGAGGATTAATGGATGTATTTTAAAGTTAATCAGTTAAAGTCCAAAATAATAAAAGGATCCAATTGAGAGCATGAGAATATTAGATATTGATCAAATATATGTGTTTTAAATATGAGAAAAGTGAATATGGATAATCAAATCATGTACCAAATGTAATATCAAAGGTCAAGATTTAAAGTTCTATTCATCCTAATAGCCAAGCATTAGAAAATGTAGGAAGTTGTAATTAAGATATAAATCACAACATAGATAATGAGTTAGATCACTGTGATTTATCAAATCTATGCAATAAGCCATGTAAATCAAGACTATAGCCTAAGATTTGCTAAATATAGTAAAAGACCAAGAATCATGATGACGGTTCATGAGTTCAAGATGTAGGAAAATTACGGTTCAAGAGATTATGAACTAATTATAGAACTGAGCATGATGTTTTATAGTCCAAGTGTGAACACAAAGGCGCTTGACCTAGATCAAATGGTTATATATATATATATATATATATATATATATATATATATATATATATATATATAACCATTTGATCTAGGTCAAGCTCCTTTGTGTTCACACTTGGACTATAAAACATCATGCTCAGTTCTATAATTAGTTCATAATCTCTTGAACCGTAATTTTCCTACATCTTGAACTCATGAACCGTCATCATGATTCTTGGTCTTTTACTATATTTAGCAAATCTTAGGCTATAGTCTTGATTTACATGGCTTATTTCATAGATTTGATAAATCACAGTGATCTAACTCATTATCTATGTTGTGATTTATATCTTAATTACAACTTCCTACATTTTCTAATGCTTGGCTATTAGGATGAATAGAACTTTAAATCTTGACCTTTGATATTACATTTGGTACATGATTTGATTATCCATATTCACTTTTCTCATATTTAAAACACATCTATTTGATCAATATCTAATATGCTCATGCTCTCTATTTGATCCTTTTATTATTTTGGACTTTAACTGATTAACTTTAAAATGCATCCATTAATCCTCCTAATTTGAGCTCCCATGTTATTATATATTCAAACTAGCATGATCTTTACTTATATCTTGATGTTAAACATCAAGTTCTTTATCCCATCTCACTAATTATTGAGCCTTTAGAATGATTACACTTCATCGATATTATGAAACTTATTTGGTCTTTAACTCACCACTATGTTGATAAACCTTAATCACTTTATCCCATTAAGTCAACTCACTCTATTAGATCTCCTTTGCACAATCTCTAACTCTTCATCAAATCTTCTAATAAGCTCAATCCTTATCTTTTCTTAGTTCTTAAAAAAGTTACACTTGGCATTAGCATGTGCCTTCTAAAAATTGTTGTCAATTATCTCTATTGAGACACTTGGAAAAATTGCATTGATCATTGAATTATTGACTTTATATCATTTAATTGATCTATTGTGCAAGCTTTGTGATTATAACACTTGTAACTAGCATGTTTACTCAAAAGTGCCTTTGAAAAATTTAATTTCATATGCTTTATTGGATTTTTAGAATATGATTAAGCTCTATCCATTGATCAAGCTAGGACAAAAATAAATTCTAAGACGTAGGAAATATTAAGTTATTTGATCATTGCTCAAGTTGGTAATTGCTAGGTCAAAGGGGCTAGTTTTACAATGATGACAAAGGATCAAGTTATAACTTTAGATACTAGGCCTAGGATATATCCAATCAACATAAAAATATAAAATCCTATGAATTCCATGATTTAAACCCTTAGGGTTTAACTGAAAAACCCTATAATGTTTGATAGCAAAGATAATTCAATTTTGGGCTCATCACTCTTCATCTGAACCTACAGACCATATATCTAAGATGATCATGAAAAACCCATAATATATCTTATATATGTTTCTTTTGAAAATGTCCATAAATGGTATTTTTAAAATCATCACAAATTTGTAATACCTTGTGCAGATTTGACTAAGTATGGGGACCATCTTAATATGCCTGGAAGGCTAACTTTACACCTACATAACTCTTGCTTTGCTCAACTACCTGGTCTAAAATTTGGACCATATAAACTAGACATGATAATGAAAAAACCCATATGCTCATTTATTCATTAATACTTTACATTTATGAGATATAATTCCATTAATATGCTCACTCAGATTATTTTGCTATAGAGCTAGCTATGCCTCAAACTTTCCTTGAAGGCCAACTTTATTCTTGCATAACTCTTGTCACACTTAGTCACATGACCTATAATTTAATGCATAAGGTCCTCTTACGTAGGGGATTCAAACCATATATCCATTTTATCTTTAATCCTTCATATGTGAAAGATATGACATCATAAAAATGCCTTCTTAGCTTTATCTTACTATCTATCAATTTGACTAAGTGTTGGAAAACACTATCAAAATGCCTAAGATCCCAACATTGCAAAATAATATATTTTGTTGTGTTATGTCATGTGACATGACATTTAGAGCATATAAATTAGGACAAAAATGAAAAAACCCATATGATCATTTTTTCTTAATACCTTTATGTTTGAAAATGTTGACCTCATAAATATGGTTACTTGGTTCTGTTCAGCCTTTTTACAAATTTGGCTAAGTGTTGGAACTTAGTGAATCATGTCTAATTAGCTAAATTTTCATCACCATATATTATACCATGCTTGATTTCATGTCTTAAAATCTATCACATAATAATTAGGGACTAATGTGATCACAACTTATAACCAACTCCCCTTGACTCATCCACATGTGGCAATGATGAGGTAAAAAATCTACCTACTCAAATTTTCCTCTGTAGACCCAAAATGTCTAGATGAAAAATATGAAGAACTAGATGAATTCCAGCACTCAAACATTCCAATCATCCTTGAGTTCTGATAGGATGCCTTTCATATCCTCAAGTCACCATATTTAGCCCTAAGCATCAATGGCATCCATAATCTCCCTTTTGACATCAATGACATGCTCATAATGTTAGTTTTGACATTAATGACAATCAAATTCCCAACAATATCCCCCTTTGTCATTGATGGAAAACTAAATGCTCTAATGTTCTAATATTTAGCTCCTTCTTTGGCATTGATTACATTGGCTTTTGATGAGTATGAATTGAAGTTATTCATACCAAACTTACTCCCCCTTAGGCAATGGCACATTTTCCTAATTCTTAACTTGGACACTTGCTCTACTTCTTTGGCATTTGCACTTTTTCTCCAAACTTTTGTAGAGAGAATCTTCTCTTCTTATCCCCCTTTGACATCAATGGCAAAGGGACTCTTTTTGACTATTTGTCCAAATGTTTCTCCCCCTTTATCAAATAAAGGAGTTTTTCCAAGAATCTACAACCATAAAATCATTAGAAATTTTAAAAATTATGAATACCTAATTTACCTTTTATATTATTCTTTTAGGGATTAATAATTCTTTTATGACCCTCCCCCTATACTTATTCTCTATCACTAGTAAATAGTGATTTGATGTAGGAGCTGCCATATAGGCTCACTAGACTTCTCTCTTAGTCTCAACTATATAGTCTTGTAATCCAAGGACCTGACTAATTATAAAGCTCTTCTACTCTGAGCCTTCTTGATCATGGTAGGCTAAATAATCTAGCTCCCCCTTACACTATGCATAGGTTCTCAATCCATTCATGATATCCAAGTTAGCTCCCCCTAGCTCCATGCTCCATATTTACATCAAGGGACTACCTATATCACACCATAAATTTATTTAATAGATGTATGCCATCATTTAACACATGTTCTCCATGTTTGGTGACCCAAATCATTGCATAACCTAATATACATAATCACAAGGGTTTTTTACATTAAAACCAATATGTCAAATAAATATGCATACCATATATATATGATATGTACTCCAAAAATATCATTATGTCATATTGAAACACTTATTATGTCCTTGTAGACATTGCATACACAACAATTGACTTGGTTTGATCAAGTCATCATCACAACCTACTTGATTTCTCATTTTTAGTAGACATCACTTGCTTCTCCACTGATAGGGGTCTCTTAAGAAGCATAGATAGAGACAACTTACTTCAAAATGTCCTATAAAAGTGTGAAACTAGGAGTTTCCCATAAATATTCATATTCCTTCTCCTCCTTAGTAATCTTGTACTTCTTGTTCTTATTCTTCTTCTTAATCTTGAGAGAAGTAACATGCTCATCCATTACATTATTCTCATTTTATTTTATGATTGGATTAAAAATACATGGAGACAATATGGATTCATGAAATACATTTTCATTTGAAGTATATTCCTTACAGTTCAAAACCTCATCACTAGACACACAAAACTGATGTTCTATGCATGGAACTTGTTCAACAATAATAGGATGTTCACTTGATTTTGTACATACTTTAAAAATATCCTCGGTCATCACCTTGGACTTCTCCTTGAACTTGTTCTTCTCATTCTCAACATGAGAAAAAATTGAGAGATCTTGACATTCTCCAACCTATATAGCATTCTCCATTATAGCTTGATATTTCATTTTCCATACATGCTTGGGTTTCTTAAATGTCCTATTTTTCCCTTTTTCAAAGACTTGTGAATGTTTTTTCACATTGGGACGCATGCCTTTCTCCTTAAATTGTACTTTTGATCTTGCAAATATTTTTCTATAATGTTTAGTTATGTGACCAAAATTATTACAATTATAACACATTACATTTGTATCTAACAAGGGTGCAAAGGAATTTTTTCTTAAAAAATTAGTTCTCCTTGAAGGTATAACTCTGCAATTACTATCATTATGACCAAAATGATTATAGATATAAAAATAACCATAGAAAGACGTGGAATACCTAGTCATAGATTTTAATTGTGTAGGATGGAGAGTTCTTCTCAACTCTTACTTCTTCAAGTTTTTCACTCGTGTATAACCATCTGTATTAGCTACATTTGTCTTCTACATCTTCCATGAGTTCTTAGATATGGACTCATTATTCTTCTTCCTATCTTCATTATTCTTTTTAGATTTGGATTTCTTCACATTAGCAGTGCTTGTATATGTTTATGTTTCCTTGCAAACTTTTTCCTTCTTTGTTCTTAATCCTCCTTCTGATTTGAAGTTGTCATATAATTTATCAAATGCACTAGTCATTGGAATTTTCCATTTTTTATAATCAAGACAAGATTTCCCTATTGATGGATTTTGAGAGCTAATCAATTCTTCAATAATGGTTGATCTTCCTTTTAGATTCAAACCTTTGTCTATTTTTTATTTGTCCTTTTAAAGCTCTTTTCTCAAATCCACTACCTCTACTTATATCCTCATACACTCATCAAATTTGAATTGTAGTTCAATTTTTAATATATATTATATTATTTCAGCCACTTCAACCTGAGTCTTAAGGCATACTATCATTTAATCAGATCTTTCAAGACTTATGGATAATTTTTCAATTTCTTTTTGTCTATGTTTTTTCTTCCTTAAGTCTCTTTTCTTAACTTATCAATCTCATCTAGATCATAGATGAGTTCACACTCTAGGTCCACTAATCCTTCCTCCTCTTCATCAAAGTCTTTAATTTCTTCTTGATATAGATCTATAGAAGTTGATCCTAATGACATGAATAGGGATTCATTTCCCTCAGCCATAAAAGCACAATCATGGCTATCATCTGAGTTATCAATGTCATTATCTTCTCTTATATACAAGCTCTTTTTATTTTTAAAGAAATTCCTCTTTTTGTAATAGTGGGGCTTCATCCTTTTTCCATCCTCTTCTTATTTATAAATATCCTTTTTCTCATAAGGGTATTTAGCAACAAAATCTCATACTTTACCATAATTAAAGCATTTAAAGGGTAGTTTACCCTTGTACTTTACAAACCCTCTTTCCAATATTTGACAAATTTGGATTCTTCTTCATCAATCTCCTAAGATCCAGATGTAGATGCTTCTACTTTTTCATGCTTGGATGCTTTGAATGTAGCTTCTCTCTTGAAAGTATTTTCTTCTCCCATTCTCATCTCATAGGCAGTGAATGTTCCATGCAAGTCATCTATAGTGAGCTTATTTAGATCTCTTTATTCCTTTATTGCATATATTTTAGAGTCACATCTTGATATAAAATATCTTAGGACATTTTTGACAATGACTAATTCTTTCATTTCTTTTCCAAGGCCTTCGATTGCATTGACTATTTTATCTACACTAAGGAGGTAGCCTAAAATATTCTTCAATCATTTTAAGACTTTAAAACATACCTTTGTATATTTGTAGCTTGGCCTACTTTACCTTGTCATCACTTTCATAGATGATTTCCAACTTATTCCAAATATATTATCCATTTTGATAATGCATCACTTTGACAAATTTTGAGTTTGACAATCTACAAAGAATAGCATTCTTTGCCTTGGCATTTCTCTCATATGTATTCTTTAAATCCTAATCAGTATAAGTTGTAGTAAGGACTATATATCCATTTACCATAAACATCCATACATCAAACCCTAATGAGGATAAATATTCTTCCATTCCTATGCTCCAAAATGCATAGTCTGATCCATCAAAGAGAGGTGCTTTTTTTGATTAATATCCTTCTTTACTAGTCATTTGTGCTCACCATTCCAAGATCTACCTAATTTTAATAAGCTTCTTCAAAGTAACCAGGGATTTGATACCAATTTTTGAAACACAACTATCTATTGAGAGGGGGTGAATCAGTAAATCAACTAAAACTAGTCCTTTCATACATTTTAGAATAAATTAAAATATATATGTAGATAAGAAAATATGTAGAGATCACACACATACAAATTCACATGACACCAAATTTATATATGGAAAACCTAAAGGGAAAAACCACAGTGAGAATATCTGCTAGAATCTACTATTCTAATCCAACGTCATAGTTCAAAGCCTCACTAGTGAACTTCATTGGTTTCACATTTAAGGGAACCAACCCTAAGGAGGAACCAATCCCTTGATTTAAGATCACCCACTCTAAATAAGCACAAACTCCCTAACTAATCACCAACTCAGCCTAACCTCACTAGTTATAATGTTTAAGGGCATCAACCCTAAGGAGACACATATCCCCTAACTAAACACCAATTCAACTTGTTTAATGGCACCAACCAATATGATCTTTAAGGAGATATAACTCCAATTTTAAAAAATAGATTCATAAATGAATACATATCTATCTCTTTGTTACAAGTCTAATATATAACCAACCATTATATCCACATTATCTCTATATGTCTTTATTCCTCTCTGCCCCTCTATCTCTATGTCTAGATGTGTCTTTATATGACGCACTTCATCTCTCTCCCACTCTGATCCATTGTGTTTCTATATTTTTAGTTTGACATAATTAATTAATAATAACTCATTCTTTCTGCATGTCTACCTTTATTTCTCTATATACTTCTATATGACACAATACCATCAACTTGTGCTTGTATCCTAGATGACATATATATAACCATTTGATATAGGTCAAACTCATTATCTATGTTAAATCTTATGCTATAACACATCATGCTCATTTTTTGAATTAGTTCATAATCTCTTGAATTGAAATTTTCCTGCATCTTGAACACATACACCACCATCATGATTCCTAGTCTTTTGCTATATTTATCAAATCTTGGGCTCTAGTCTTGATGTAAATGCCTTGTTACATATATTTGATCAATAATAGTGATCTAACTCATTATTTATGTTATAATTTATAGCTTAAATTTAAGTTGCTACATATTCCAATGCTTGACCATTAGGATGAACAAAACTTTAAATCATGACCTTTGATCTTACCTTTGGCACCATGATCTAATGATCTATATTCAATATGATCATATTTCAAACACATCTATTTTATTAATCTTGGATAGGATCACACTCTCCATTGGATCCTTGTAAGTTTATACACATTCATTGATCCTCCTAATCTGAGCTCCTATGTGTTGTTAGATCTTCAAACTAGCATGATCTCTACATTTGTCTTGATGTTAAACATTGAGATCTTTATCCCATATCACTACTTCTTGAGTTTTTGGAATTCTTACACTCTATCAATATTCTAAAACTTGTTTGTTATTTAACTCACCACTATGTCAATAAACCTCAAGCACTTTATCCTATTGAGTCCACTCATTTTATTGGATCTCTTTTGTATGATCTCCCATTCATTGTTACATATTCTAACAAGATCGATCCTTATCTCTACTTAGATCTCAATAAAGTGAAACTTGGCATTAACACATGTCTTTTGCACATTTATATCAGTTTTTTCTACTGAGACACTTGACAACCTCACATTGATCATTGAATTATTGATTTTAAATCACTATATTGATTTACTATATAGGCTCCATGATTAGGACACTTGTCACTAGCACATTTACTTGGAGGTTCCTTTGATAAATTAAATTTCATATGCTTCATTGGATCTTTAGTGTATGATTAAGTGCTAGTCATTGATCAGGATAGGACAAATATAAAGTCTAATACTTAGGAAATATTAATTCCTTTGATCACTTCTTGAGCTAGTAATTGCTAGGTCAAAGGGGTTGGTTTTACAATGAAAACAAAGGTTTAAGATATAACTTAAGCTACTAGGTCTAGGCTATATATTTCAACATAAAAATAGAAAATATTGTGAATTCCATGACTTAAAACCCTTAGGTTTTAACTGAGAAACCTTATAATGTTGTAGGAGCAAAGATAATTCAATTTTGGGTTCATCACTCTTCATCTGAACTTGTAGACCATATATCTAAGATGATCATGAAAAACCCATAATAGATATTCTATCTATTTCCTTTTAAAATTTCCATAAATGCTATTTTTAAAAGCATGAAAACTTTGTAGGACCTTGTGCAAATTTGACTAAGTATGGTGACCATCTAAATATGCCTGGAAGGCTAACTTTGCACCTATATAACTCTTGCTTCACTTAACCACCTGGTCTAAAATTTGGACCATATAAACTAGATATGATAATGAACAAACACATATTATCATTTAATCATGAATCCTTCACATGTGTAAGATATAACACCATTAATATGCTCACTCAAATTATTCTACCATCGAGATAGCTATGTCTTGAACTTGTCTTGAAGGCCAACTTTGTTCTTGCATAAATCTTATCACACTTAGTTTCATGACCTATAATTTATCACATAATATCCTCTTACATAGGGGATTCCATCAATATATTTATTTACTCTTGAAGCCCTTATATATGCAAGATATGACATCATAAAAATTCCTTCTCAAATTTATCTTTCTATCTAGAAATTTGATCAAGTGTTGGAAAACACTATCAAAATGCTTGAGAGCCCAACTTTGCTTAAGCATATATTTTATCACTCTACATTGCGTGACTTGAGATTTACACATATAAACTAGGCACAAATATAAACATACTCATATGATCATTTTGTCCTGACACCTTCATGTGTGCAAAATGTTGACTTCATCAATATGCTTATTTGGCTCTATTTATCCCTTTTATATATTTGGCTATGTTGGAACTTAGTGAATTCTATATAAGTAGCCAAATTTGCATCCCCATATCTTCTACCATGATTCATTACATGTCTTCAAATATGTTTCATAATAACTAGGGACTAATATGATCATAACCATTTGACCAATTCCCCCTGACTCATCCACATGTGGAAATGGTGATGTAAGCAAACTACTTACTCATATTTTCCTTTAAAAACCCAAAATTTCTAGATGAACAATATGAGCAAATAGATGAATTCCACTCATGCACACAAGCATTCCAATCATCCTTGACTTATGATAAGATTCCTTTCACATCCTCAAATCACAATATTTATCTCTAAGCATAAATAACATCCATAATCTCCATTTTGACATCAATTACATGATCATATTGTCTATTTTGACATTAATGATAATCAAATTGCCAATAATCTCCCCCTTTGTCATTGATAGAAAACTAAATGCTCTAATCTTCTAGTATTTATCTCCTTCTCTAGAATTTCTTGCATTGGATTCTAATGAGTATGAACTAAATATGTTCATACCAAACCTGCCCCCCCTTAGGCAATGGCACTTTACCTAATACTCAACTTGAACACTTGATTTTTTTCTTCTTTGACATTTGTACTTTTTCTCCAAACTTTTGTAGAGAGAATTTTCTATTCTTCTCCCCATTGACATCAATGGTAAAGGGACTCTTTCTAAATATTTTTCCAAATGTTTCTCCCCCTTTATTAGATAAAGTAGTTTTTCCAAGAATCTTAAACCATCAACTCATTAGAAATTTTGAAAAGTATGCATACCTAAGTTACCTTTTCTCATCTTCTTCCATGGATTAATAAAGCTTTATGATCCTCCCTCTAGACTTATGATCTATCACTAGTATCTAGTGATGTGATGTAGGAGCTACCATATAAGATTACTAGCCTTGTCTCTTAGTATCAACTATATAGTCTTTTGATCCTAGGACCTGACCAATTGTAAAGCTTTTTTACTATGAGACTTCTTGATCCTGACAGACTGAATAATCGAGCTCCCCCTTACACTATGCATAGATTCTCAAGCCATTCATGGTATTTAAGTTACATCCCCTTAACTCCATGATTCATATTTTCATCAAGGGACTACTTGTAACACACCATAACTTTATTAAACATACATACATACATACATATATATATATATATATATATATATATATATATATATATATATATATATATATATATATATATATATATATATATCATTATTTTACACATATTCTCTAAGTTTAGTGACCCACATCATTGCACAACCCAAGATACACCATGTCAAGGGTTTATTTCATTAAAAACCTTATGCCAAATGAATATGAAGACTATATATATAATATGTGCTCCAATAATCTCATTATGTCATATTAAAACACTCATTTTATCCCTAAAAACACTGCATACATAACACTTGACTGGGATTGATAAAGTCATCATCACAACCTACTCGAGTTCTCATTTTTAGTAAATAGCACTTGATTTTCCATTGAAAGGGGTCTATTAAGAGGAATAGATAGAGACACCTTAATTCATAATGTCCTAGAATAGTGTGAAATTAGGAGTTGCCCATAACTCCTCATATTCCTTCTCCTCTTTGGTCATCTTGTAACTCCTATTCTTATTATTCTTATTATTCTTGAGAGAAGTAACATTCTCATCCATTACACTATTATTATTTTCTTCTATGATTGTATTAAAAATACATGGAGACAATATGGATTCATGACACTCTTTTTCATCTAAAGTACCTTACTTGTACTTTAGAACCCCATCCCTAGGCATAAAAAATTGATGTTCTATACATGGAACTTACCCAACAATAACAAGATGTTCACTTGATTCTAGACATACTTTAGAAATATCCTTGATCATCACCTTGGACTTCTCCTTGAGCTTGGTCTTCTCATTCTCAACATGACTAAAAATTGAAAGATCTTGAAATTCTCCAAACTCTATAGAATTCCCCATTATAGCTTGATCTTTCATTTTCCATACATGCTTGGGTTTCTTAAATGTCATGTTTATCTCATTTTCAAAGACTTGTGAACCTTTGTTCATATTAGGAGGCATGCCTTTTTCCTTACTCTATACTTTTGTTCTTACAAATCTTGTTCAAAAATGTTTAGATATATGACCCAAATTATTTCAATTATAACACATTACATTGTATCTACGAAGGGTGCAAAGGAATGTTTTCTTATAAAATTGGTTCTCCTTATAGGTACAACTTTACAATTACTAGGATTATGACTAAAATGATTACAACTATAACAATAACCATAGAAAGATGTGGAATACCTGGTCATAGATTTTATTTTTAGAGGATGGGGAGTTCTTCTCAACTCTTTATTCTTCAAGTTTCTCACTCTTTTGTAACCATATGCATCAACTACCTTTGTCTTTTGCATCTTCCTTGATTTTTTAGAAATGGACCCATTTTTCTTCTTTCTATCTTTAGGATTTTTTTCAAATTTGTCTTTCTTCACATTAGTAGTGAATATATATGTCTCTATTTACTTGAAAACTTTATCCTTATTTGATCCTACCCCTCCTTCTGATTTGAAGTTTTCATATAATTTAGTAGATGTACTGATCATATGACTTTTCCCTTTCTCATAACTGAGACCATATTTCCCTTTTAATGGCTTTTGAGTGCCAATCAATTCTTCAAGAATGTATGATCCTTCTTTTATCTTTAAATTTTTTTCTATTTATTCTTTAGCCTTTTCAATCTCTTCTTTCAAATCCATTATCTCTACTTCTAGCCTTATACACTCATTAGATTTGAATTGTAGTTTAATTTTGACTACATCTTCTATTATTTCAACCTCTTCAACCTAAGACTTAAGGCTTACTATCATTTGATCAGATCTTTCAAGACTTTTGCATAGTTTTCCAATTTATTTTTATCCAAGATTCTTGTACCTTGAGTTCTCTTTTCTCAGCTTATCAATCTCATATAGAGCACAAATGAGTTCACACTCTAGGTCCACTCTCCTTCCTCTTATTCATCAGAGTCTTGAAATTCTTCTTGATCTAGATCTATATAAGTTGATCCTAATGTCATGAACAAGGATTCATTTCCCTTAGCCACAAAATCACAATCATTTTTATCATCAAAGTTATCACTCTCATCCAATGAGTCATTATATTATCTTATATATAATATTTTCTTATTTTTAAAGAAGTTTCTCTTTTTGGAATAGTGGGGCTTCATCCTTTTTCCATCCTCTTCTTACTTAGAATTATCCTTTTTCTCATAAGTGAATTTAGTATAAAAATGTCCTAATTGACCATAGTTAAATAATTTAAAGGGTAGCTTACATTTGTACTTTCCAAACCTTATTTTCAATCTTTTAACAAAGTTGGCTTCTTTTTCAACAGTCTCCTAAGATCTGGATGTAGATGCTTCTACTTTTTCATGATTGGATGATTTGAATGCAACTTATCTCTTGGAAGTATTTTACTCTCCCATTCTCATTTCATAGGTAGTTAATGTTCCATGCAACTCATCTACAATGAGCTTATCTAGATCTTTTTCTTCCTCTATTGTAGAGATTTTAAAATCATATATTGATGGCAAAGATCTTAGGACCTTTTTTACAACTGTTAATTCTTTCATTTCTTCTCTAAGTCTTATGATTGCATTGATTATTTCATCTACCCTAAGTATTTAGTCTATAATCTTATCTTATTAATTCATTTTAATACTTTCAAACATACCTATGTATGTTTGTAGCTCGGCTTGCTTTACCTTGTCATCACCTTCATAGATACTTTTCAACTTGTTCTAAACATCTTGTGCATTTTGATAATGCATATATTTTCACTTGGATTTTCACCCTTTTAGGAGATGTCTCATCTCTCCTCATCAAAGTGGCATAATTGAAACACATCTAGGCTTGTGGGTAGCCTAAGTAGGTGGTGAATCTATAGGTAGGGATAGTTCCTTTGATGTACCACTTTAGATCACTACTACACCTAAAATTTAGTGGGGAAGGAGAGATAAAATTGAAATAAAACTATCCTAAGAGAGGTGATACACCAAATAAGATGTTTAATTCCAACCAATAACATGTTACATATGATAACAAAGGACTAACCAAACATACACTTCTCAAATCTACATCTTCTCACATCAATGTTAGATTATGAGGTTATGGATGAATTTTTAGGATAATAGGACTAAGAAAGAGGCCTTGAATGTCACTAGTGAATATAATAACTCACTCAACCTTAACACTTCCTAGAACACTTCATATGCCCTACAAGAAGAAGCTTTCCAACTTCAAATAGGATGAAAGAATGAAAACATGCTAAGGAATCCATAGTCTTCACTAAGAAAGATCCAACATTCAAGTAGAACACACTATGAATAGTCATGAAGAGGTAAAAAATAGTATTTTTATTAATTAAATGGTATGTAAATGAGTAGGGCTTTACCATACTTAGGTGGAACATAAGTTATAAAGGCCAAAATGTCTAGTTCTTATAGAACTTGAGAGAGAGAGGATAAAAGAGAAGTCTAAAGGTCACAAGGACACTTTTCAAGATGACAGAATCAATTAATTATGAATGATAAGAGGATGTGGGATGAACCATGCAAGGTCATGAATTATAAGTGTCCATACAAGGCATGAAAATCTTGTAAAGTGGCATGAAACTCCTCATTCATGCACCCTATAGACTTAGCCTCCAAACATCAGTTTTCCATGAAAATTCATGGGAGGGATTTAATGACATGTGTCAAGACCCTCCATGTCCTTCAAGGAATCAGTCACATCTTAAAAAGGCTCACACTTGAAGTTTTCACCCTTCTCACCATTATGTCCATTATGCTAGTTTGTACTAGTTGAGATGAAAGCTATTATTTGAATACTTATAAGTTTTTTAAAAGAATTATATGACCATATTGAGTTATTAAAAGTCCTAATATTCCACCTAAACTTTATACCATATCCACATAGTCAAAAAAAATGGGGAGCAGATTGAGAGAGTCTTATATAACCTCCAATAACTTTCATGGTTAAATTGGTCACTTTGGATGCATATCTAGCCTCATTTCTCCAATCAGGTCCTTCCAAGGGTTTTACAAGGGTTTTAACTTTTTTACCCTCTTAAACTTTGTTCATGTAAGTTTCATATTGAAATTAGAAACCAATGCCACAAAAATGTTTCCTAGGATCCTATATAAATCCTCCTAGCTTATTTGACATCCATGCAAATCCTTCAAGGAGATGTGAACCTCCAAAGTTGCTCCATCGAGTTTGATTCTCCACTTTGCATAGGTATAATATAGTTATGAGATCAATATGAAGTATTCATCATTATTATAAATATTTATAGATTTAACACACTTTTTATTACCATATAATCATGATAAAGTAGGCTAGGAATCATATTTCATGCTATAAGTGTAAATGGTTCTCTATTTGGCTTTAGGTCTAAGTATGCTCAATAGGCCTGCCTACAACTTAAAGCCTAAAATGAAAAATTTTATGTCTTATATACCTTCTAGTATCTCATACACATATATAATTATACAAAAAACGTGATTCAAAAATTTATAATACCCTTCTACATCTCTAAATGATAATGACCTCTCATTTGGACTTTTGGGCTTAGTCATGCCTAGAATTCCTATCTACAATTTCGAGGGTTTAGAACACCCTATTTGGTTTCATCCTTTTATGTATGTTACCTAATATTTTTTCATATTTTATAAAACTTTATACACTTCCATTCAATGTCAAAACAACCCCTGGTCTCATCTCCTTATACACTTTCCTCTATACTTGCCAATTTTGTTCCCAAATGAGTGCCCTCTATCTAAGACAAAATAGAGGGCACTCCCCCTATTTTATCAGACAAGATGAAGATTTAATGGGGTTTTGAAAGTTATGGATACATTATATACTAATTTTGGACTTTTTTTTAGGTCATCTGACCTTCCAACTCTTCAAAATTCTAAGACTAACTGTGTGAGATGGACTATATGTAGGCTTCTAGCATGTGGACTATGTTCTTGATTCAAGACCTTCCATTTGCCTAATATCACATGATAAAAAAAAAATTATATAGATTTCATAATTTTTATTTTTAATTAAAAAACATTAATCATCATAGACCCCTCTAACCTTCTCATTTCACACTTTTCCAATTAACTATCTTGAACTATAGACTATATTACCCTGCCTAACTGTGTTTTGATTTTAGAGGGGACACATGTAGGTTGTATTTATTAAATAAAGCTTTAAATAAGTTTTTTAAACATTTATATAGTCCATTATTTTAATTTCACACTTGTTTGGACCCATTTTTCACTTCCATATACACTACCAATGCTTATATTATCAAATAAGCTCACATGCTATCTCAATCAAACACAGTCAACTGTGTTAGGGAGAGTGACATATTATAGGTGAATATTATTATTTAAAAGGATAAAAAGCACATTTTTACATCTAATCCAGTTATAAATACCTTTTATAGACCAATATTTATGTTTCCATGCCTAAGTCCTTCTCATGGATGACATAGAACTCACAGTCAACTATAGGTGCTTATTTTCATGGGAAGGACATGAAGGTGTTTCTCTAATAAAAACCTAACATTATAACCTCTCCTTCTTTGTTTACATGTTAAAAAATTATAATAATATATCCCAAGTTACTATTCACCTATGTTGATTATATGGAAAACATGTTTTCAAACTTTCACCTTTAGTTGGCTATAGGTGCTTGCTCAGGCCTATGTACGAATTAAAGGTGTGTATAGAATCAAAAAACAAAGTATCATCTACTTAAGTGTATTTTAGGTCATAATTATTAATTTAAATCATTTGAAACATTTAAACATGTTACATATTCTATTGTACAACTTTGAATGGAAAAGGTCTCCCTTGGATACAAACTTGTAGATATCAATGCTTGAAATGAGTACATAAAGATGCAACTTTAAGTTACTCAATAACTAACTTACATTAACCCTCTATCCTTAAAACTTTTCAAGGTAATTGTTAATTATATATTATATAATCATCTATTTTATTCAAATTTCATTTTAACCTTGTTATATGATATCACCAAAACCCCTAAGAACTTTATTTTGCACTTTTAGGGAAAACAGTCCCAAACATAGTCAATTAACACTTTAGCATGGTTTGAAACCTAAATTTTATCATTTTTCCTTAAAAATTGGGTTTCCATGTATTTTTATTGAATACTATTACCTCAAAGAGAGTTCATCATCTATTTTAACACCTTAAAATGGTTCCTTTGCTTTGTGTCAGGCTACCTATAGGTGAACATCTTCATGTCTGTAAACAGTGAATGGAATGAGAGTAATGTGCACAATTTTTTTTGTATTTTTATGAGTTTTATTATCATTAAAATGGTTAAACATATACTTTATTGATCATTTATAGCCTTATTTGGATCATACACTCCCTTTGACATGACTAGTCTTCTCATGGGATACTTGTAGATGAACATTTTGACTAATATGCATGTAGTAAGTAGGTATATGAACCACTCTCATGGTATATGAGCCTAAAAAAACCCTTTTATCCTATTTTAAATTATTATACAAATCCATCACAACTTTTGAGGACTTATATCAATTCAATAAATCTCCATTTCAAGGTTTGGACTATAGGTAAGCATGTTCATGGCTACCTAACCAAAAATGTTGCATATGACTATAATTATATGAAGAGTTACCTTAGAAAAATATATTTATAGGTTAGGGTGATCAAGAATTTTTTTTAATAATATAAACTAAAATATATTAATCTTCTAAGACCACCATCAAAATAAGAAAATCATGTAAATGGTGAAAAAATATTTGTTACATAGAAAAGTGTTCCCTCCTACAACTTAAGATTATTATCATATAAAAAAACCTTAAAATTATAGACCAATCATGTATATCAGTATATAATTAATCCAACATCATCTATAATCAAATTTAGTAACTATTTTACACGGAGATTCCCAAAATCAAATAAAACCTATAGGGTGCATGAAATATCAAGCATAAAAACATAGTCAAATTCATGAGGATGGTTCGTAAATCACAGGAAACCATTATTAAAAATATTTTTATGTAAATTAATTTCTCTAAGTTAAATTCAACCTCCCAAAGGCGTTTGATCTGGAACCTCCCTTGTTGGCCATACCAAGTACAAACCTAAAGACTAGTTCTATGTGCCTAAAAGGATGAAAAAGGAGTAAAATGGTTTTGGGCCAAAAATGGAAGTTATAGAGAATTAAAAATGTGTAACTAAGATTTAATAATCTTAAATTACATTCTATTATCTTATACCACATGGAATACTTCCTTATGTGTTGTACAAGTGCCAAACTCTCATTTTTTTCTCAAGAAAATTGCCCTTTATTCTAAAAAACCTACCACTTTTCAGTTATGATAGTTGATTAAGACCTATTAGGACAAAATTTACATGACATAGTATTTTTTAATATTCAAATTTACCAAGGATATTGTACAACCTATTAAACACTCTATCTATGACCCCTAAATGACTCATAAAGATTAATAGATTAAAAGATTAATAAATTAAAAGATTAATTAACAAAGGTTAATACAACATGAAATCACACTAAATGACCTATAACACACCCCATGATAAAATATTAAACCCTATATAAGCCTCTAAATTAAATTTTTTACCTATAACGTCCTTAATTTGACCTACAAAGTCAATTTTGGTCAACAAATTAGTGACTCATAAGGGTAGTATGCCTGCTATACTAACTAGAGTAGTAGCCTTATTAATCCATTGGGTTTAGGGAGTCAAATGAAGTATAAGACAAAAAATAATGATTTAACCATTGAAAAAAATCTTTGATCAAGATAATACCAATGAATACCTTAATCATACAAAATAAAAGACACACACAAAGCACAAGTAAACACACATGTGCTTCATGAGCACTTATGGAATACACACACCAAAATGAACAAATTAAGATCAAACACTAACTATCCTAAGATAAAAAAATCAATCTTGGATCAAGGGGGGAGTTTTGAACTCTTATTGCTTCATGAAATGAAGGATTTATTGAGACATATAGCCTTTTATCCTTTAGCATTGATGCCTCCAACTTTTTTATGATGTTTGCCAATGTCAATGGCATGGTGTTCATTGAGAACCAAGTAGCTCCAAATAATTTGGCTATGTAAATTAATTATTATTTCATAAAAATAGCCTCAACCTTCTCATATGGATCCTCAATTACAATCTCTAATGGTGGTTCAACAAGTCATACCTTTTTTATTTCTATAGTGCTCTCAATAGGATGGGGTTTCTTCTCATTTTCAAGTTATTCTATCTCATCAAGGAGATTTACATACTCTATCTAATCTTATTAATTTTCCTCCATGTAATAATCCTCCTTCACCTTTTCATGTACTTGATCCTCAACTTGGGAAAACTCTTCAAGCTCTTGAAAAAACTCCATTTGCTGATACCAGTCACTTTGTCTTCTTCATCATCTAGAACCGCTACCTTTTAAAACTTCTCTTCTTGAGGTATGAGGTCATAAATTTGTTTATATTAAATATCCAATGCATTTTATTGTGATTTAATATCAAGATAATTTATTGGCTCATCTTCAAGAAAAACATCTTGTACATTGGTCTTAAGAGAGTTTTCTAGGGTTGCGGCCTCTTTGGGAAAGGCTTGAAATTATTATCCATATATAATATCACATTAATATTCATAATTGATATGATTATCCACAAAAAAATTTATCAGATTTAGATTATTATTTAAGGGCTAAAATATCCTCCATATATTTCTTCTTCATGGGGATGCCAAGACTAGGGATCATGAAATAATGTGACCTAGCCCAATGAGGTTGCCAAGGAGGTAGGCTTTATTAAAGCAAGAGTTCTAAATTTTTTCAAAAAAATAGTGTTATTTAGTTTCCCAAACCATATATCCCTCAATGAAAATTTTTATGGGGTTAGGACAATATGAACTAGTTGGTGAAGGTGGTACATAGAACTCAAAATCAGATTGAGAGTGAAGTGTAAGGGATTTTTTTGGAAGCTCTTAAGGAAGGGGAGGTAGACCTTGGGATAAAATAGATTTGTTTTCTTCATTACATTTGAAAATAAATTCATTTAAATATTATTTTGATTTATTTTTCTCTTAAGGAAGGTTAGATGGGGTGTGTTTAGGAATAATATCTTCTTTTGGGTCTAAACCTTCTATCACACCTTGACTTAGCAATTTCAGCCTTATCTCTAGCTCTTTTATTTTCTTGGTTGGGTTCTCCTGGAAATGTTTTTATTAAAGTTCATAATAATATTCATGATTATGAGGATTAAAATAGGGATGACATGGAACACTAGAAGCTTATTGAGGAAGGGTAGGAGGGACTTGCATAGGATCAAGTTCTTTCACAACTTCACACTCTTTATCAAGGCATTTATCCTCTCTTTCCCCATGACTCCACTATCCTATTTCATATTAGGATTCTAGGATTAGTATTATATTTTTTATTTAGTGATTAACTTTTAGGATTGGATGAATTATTCAAAAAACTTAGAATCTCCTTGGTCTTGGATTATCTACCTTGTCTCCAATTTGGAATCTCATATTTAGAAGTCACTTGTTGAGGTAGGGATGTAATTAGAGAGGAAAATGAGGGATTATATTCCAATTATTTTTTTGATGACATGGAATATTTAATATTCATATTATCCATATCAATATACCTATCAATATTATCTTTAGAAAAAAGGTTTCTCTTTTCAACTCTCTCCTCCAACTGATTGGGAAAAGGATGACTTTGATAAGCTTGATTGGGTTCATGAGTGGGAACCATGTAGGATTGACAAAAACCTTGTGTAAGTGGAAATGAAGTTTTATAGGTTTTTTGAGGCTTCCTTTCATGAATTATTATCATATCCTCTAAGGAAGAAACAAAGCCACTCACATCTAGCATCTCACTTGTGAGCCTTTATCAATTAGTTGTCTCAATAAGTGTCCACTTTATTTTGAACAAATGTAATCCACCTCTTACCTAATGAATGAAATGACTAGGAAAATTTTTACCATGTCCCCTTAGTGTATCAAGATATAACATATACTTCTCATACCCCAAAAGAGTTTACTTGAAGGTGGAAATGGATTGAGTTGAGAAGTGGTTAGGCTGACTAGGAGAAGCTAGATATTAAGGAGGTTGGTTATAGGACTAATATAATTCATGAAAATTTTGGATAAATTATTGATAAGGATCATGATGGGGTTTGAAATGGTCATTACAAGACTATTAAGAATCACACCAAGGTAGATAGTAATCATACAAAGGCTGATTAGGAATGCCATAAGCTAGAAACACCTCGCCAACTTATGTAAAACAAAAATCAACACCAAAATTAGCCATCAAACCTCATTGTAAATAAATAAAACAAATAAAAATATTACCAATAATATTAAAAAAGTAAAACTGGGCTACTTGATAAGATTATGTATCTTTGAAGTCACCATTGATGCTTTGATAGTTCCTACAAAGGTTGGTGTGTTAAAAGCTAACACTAAAAATATTTCAAATTCTTAGATAAAGAGTCCCATCAGGCATGAAAAAAATATTATCACTTATATTTACACCCTTTGAGGAGATGTCTTATCTCTCCTCATCCAAGTGGCATAATTGAAACACCTCTAGGCTTATGGGTAGCCTAAGGATGAGGTGAATCTCTAGGTATGGATAGCTCCCTTGATATACCACTTTGGATCACTAATACACATAAAATTTAGGGGGGGGGAAGGGAGAGAGAAAAATGAAATGAAAATATCTGAAGGGAGTTGATATGCCAAATAATATGATGACTTCCAACCAACAACATGTTACATATTAGAACAAAGGACTAACCAAACATAAACTTCTCTAATATGCATCTTCTCACATCAATGTTACATTATGAGGTTATGGATGAATGTTTAGGCTAGGAGGACTAGACAAGAGGCATTGAATATCACTAGTGAATATACTAACTCACTCAACCTTAACACTTCGTAGAACACTTCACATGCCTTATAAGAAGTTTTCCAACTAAAAATAGGATGAAAGAATGAGACAACATGATAAAGAATCCACAATATTCACTAATAAAGATCCAAAATTAAAGTATAAAACACTATGAAGTCATTAATAGGTAAAAATTATTATTATAATTGATCAAATGGTATGCAACTGAGCAAGGCTTCACCATACTTAGGTGAAGCATAAGTTACACAGGCCAAAATGGCTAGTTCTTATAGAACTTGAGAGAGAAAAGAGAAAATAGAATTCAAAGGGTCACAATGACACTTTTCAAGCTGAGATAATTATTTACTTGTGCATTATAAGAGGATGTGGGATGAACCATGTAAAGTTAGGAAGTACAAGTGTCCATACAAGGCATGAAACTCTTGTAAAGTGGCATGAAACTCCTCATTAATATACCATGCACACATGGCCTCCAAAAAGGAATTATTTTTCCATGAAAATCCATGGGATGGAGTGAATTAAATATTTTAAAACCCTCCATGGCCTTCGAGGCATCAGTCACATCTTAAGAAGGCTCACACTTGAAGTTTTCACCCTCCTCACCATTGTGTCCACTATGCCAGTTTTGAATGGCTAAGATGAGAGTTACTATTTGAACAGTTATAAGTTTTTTAAAATAATAATATGTACATATTTAGTTATTAGAAGTCCTAATTTCCCCCCCCCAAAATTTATTACATCTCTTAAAACCTCTTATATCTTGAAAAACACATAAAATAGTTAAAAGTACCTTATTTTGTACCCTGTCTATATAGTTTCATATAGTCCAATAGGATGGGGAGGATAATAAGAGAGTCTTATAAAACCTCCAATAACTTTCATGGTCAAACTAGTCCATTTGGATGCATCTTCATCCTCATTTCTCTAATCAGGTCCTTCTAAGGGTTTTGTAAGGGTTTTAGCTTGTTTACCCTCTTAAGCTTTGTTCATGTAGGTTTCACATTGAACTTTCAAAAAAATGCCACAAAAATGTTTAATATGACCCTATATAACTCCTATTATCTTTTTTTACCTCCATGCAAAGCCTTCAAGGAGATGTGAACCTCCAAAGTTTCTCCATCAAGTTTGATTCTCCATTTTGCATAGGTCTAATGTAGTTCTAAGCTCAAAATGAAGTTATTCATGCTTAATCTAAAGATTTATATCTTTAAAACATTTGGGATGATCAAATAATCATGATACAATTTTATAGTAATCATATTTCATGCTATAAGTGTAAATGGTTCTCCATTTGGCTTAAGGTCTAAGTATGCTCAATAGGCCTGCCTACAACTTAAAGCCTAAAATGACTCTCTTGATGGATTATATCCATTAAAATTTATCATACACATCTATAATTATCCAAAAAACATTATTAAAGAATTAATAAGACCATTTAACATTTATAAATGAGAATTAACTCTCATTTGGACTTTTAGGTTTAGCCATGCCTAGAATGCCTATATATAAATTTAAGGGTTTACAGAACCCTATTTGGTTACATTATTTTTTTTATGGTCCATCCTATTTTTTAAAATTTTAATAAACTTTATACACCTCCCTAAAATTTCAAAACAACCCCTGGTCTCATCTCCTTATACACTTTCCTCTAAACATGCTAGTTTTATTCCCAAGGGAGTGCCCTTTGTCTAAGATAAAATAAAGGGCACTCCCCCTATTTGATTAATAAAGATGATTATTTGAGATATTCATAAAATCTATTTAAATCCTCTTTACTAATTTTTGGCTTTTTTTTAGGTCATATAACCTTCCAACTCTTCAAAATTATAAGACTGACTGTGTGAGAAGGACTATATGTAGGCTTCTAACATGTGGATTGTGTTCTTGCTTGAAGACCTTCCCTTTTCCTAATATCACATGATAATATATTTTTTAAATTGGTTTCATCATTATTATGTTTCCTTAAAACACATTAATAATCTTAGACCACTCTAACCTTCTCATTTCATACTTTTCCAATCAACTATCTTGAACTACATACTATGTTACTATGCCTAACTATGTTTTGATTTTAGAGGAGACACCTGTAGGTTATATTTAATTAATAAAGATTTAAATAAGTGTTTTAAACCTTTATATATTCCCTTAGGTTTAGTTCACACTTGTTTGGACCCATTTTTCACTTCTATATACACTACAAATGCTTATATTATCAAACAAGCTCATATGATATCTCAGTCAAACATAGTCAACTATGTTGGGGAGAGTGACATCTTGTAGGTGAAGATTTTTTTTGAAAAGGATAAAAAACACCCTTTTACCTCCTAATCCAATTATAAATACCTTTCATAGACAAACATTTATGTTTCCATGCTTAAGTCCTCATGGATGAGATAGAACTCACAATCAACAGTAGGTGTTTATTTTCATGGGAAGAACATCTGAAGGTGTTTCTCTGATCAAAACCTAACATTATAACTTCTCAATCCTATGTGTGGACCAAAGGTCTGTATAGGATCAAAACACAAAGTGTCATCTCCTTAAGTGGATTTTAGGTCACAATTACTCCTTTCAACCATTGGAAACATTCAAACATGGTACATAGTATATTGTGCAACTTTGAATGGAAAAGGTCTCCCTTGGATCAAAACTTGTAGATATCAATGCTTGAAATTAGCATATAAAGATACAAATTTGGGCTATTCAATAAATAACGTCCATTTACCCTCTATCCTTAAAACTTTACAAGGTACTTGTCTATGCTAGAGGTTATAAGATATACTCATATATCTACTTTAAAGGTCATTTCAACCATGTTATATGATATAAACAAAACCCATAGGATCTTCATTTTGAACTTTTAGGGAAAACAATCCTCAACACAGTCAATTGACCATTTATCATGGTTTTTAACCTCCATTTTCTCATTTGTCCTTCAAACTTGGTTTACCATGGAGTTTGCTTAAACACTAGGACCTCAAAGAGAGTTTCATCATCTATTTTAACACCTCAAAATAGTTCCTTTGCTCTTTTTTAGGCTGCCTATAGGTGGCCATCTTCATGTAGGAGAGTAATGTTTATGGTTTTTTGTCTTTTTATGAGTTTTATGCTCTTCCCAAGGGTTAAAAATGGACTTTTTGGATCATCTATAACCTTATTTGGCTCATACACCCACTTTAAAATGATTGATCTTCCCATGGGATACCTATAGATGAGCATTTTTATTAGTATATAGGAATTAATTAGGGTTATGAACCACACTCATGGTATATTATCCCCCAAAAACCATTGTATCCTTTTTAAAATGATAATACGAATCCATTCCAACATGTGAGTACTTATATGAAGTCAATATATCTCCATTTCAAGGTTTGGACACTTTCAAGCACCTGTAGGTAAGCATGTTCATGGCTACCTAACTAAAAATGTTGTATATGATTTTAATTCCATGAAGTTACCTTGGAAAAATATATTGAGAGGTGAAGGTGATCAAGAGAACATTGGAATCATGTAAACAAAAATATATTCATCTTCCAAGACCACCATCAAAACAAGAAAATCTTGCAAATGATGAAAAAATTATCTATTATAAGAAAATTACTCCCTCCTACAACTTAAGATTATTAGCATATCAAATCATCTTGAACTAATAAACCAATCATGTATATAATTATATAAGGAATCCAACATCATCAAGAATCAACTTTAGCAACTAGTTTGTATGAACTTGCCCAAAATGGAACAAAACCTATAAGGTACATGAAATAACAAGCAAAAAAACATATTCAAATTTATGAGAATGGTTCATAAAACAAAAACCACCATTATTCAAAAAACAATTTATGGAAATTAAGGTCTTGGAGTGTAAATTCACCTCCCTAAGCATTTGATTTAGAACCTCCCTATTGGCCATACCAAGTACAAACCTGAAGACTTATTCTATGTGCCTAGAAGGATGAAAAGGAGTAGAATGGTTTTATGCCAAAATGGCACTTCTAAAAAATTTCAAACATGGAACTGAGCTTTAGGAATCTAAAAAGACATTCTATGATCTTATCCCATGTTGCACACTTCCCCATGGGTCATACAAGTTCCAAACTCTCCTTTTTTCTCAAGAAAATTACACTTTATTTTGAATAACCTACCAATTTATAGTTATTATAGTTGATTAAGACCTCTTAGGACACATGGGACATGAAATCATCTTTTTTAATCTTCACATTTACCAAGGAGGCCATACAACCTATTAAATGCTCTATTTATGACCCCTAAATGACTCAAAAAGATAAATGAACTAAAATATTAATTTACCAAGGTTAATACAACATTAAATCACACTAAATGACCTATAAAACACCCCATAATAAAATATTAAACCCCCTATAAACCTCTAAAGTCAAGGTTTTACCTATAGGGGCCCTAATTTGACCTACAGGGTTAAATTTGGTGAACAACATCATTTTGACAAACTCTGAGTTTGATAATCCACAAAGAATAACATTCTTTGCCTCAATTAATCTCATATTCCTTATTTTAATCCTTATCAATAGTATTTTTAGTAGGTACTATGTATCCATTTACCATAGACATTCATACATCAAACCCTAATAAGGATAAGTATGCTTATATTCTTATGCTCCAAAATGCATAGTTTGATCCATCAAAGAGAGGTGTTTTGTTTGATGAAGATCCTTCTTGACTAGCCATTTATTTTCACCAATCTAAGATCTACCTAAGCTAATTAATTTTTTTCAAATTAATTGAGGATCTAATACCAATTATTGGAACACAACTATCTACTAAGAGGGGGGGTGAATCAATAGATCAACTAAAACTAGTCCTTTAATATCTTTTATAATAGATTAAAATATATATGTAGATAAAAATAAATATGCATAGATCACACACATACAAATTCACATGAAAATAGATTTATATGTGGAAAACCCAAAGGGAAAAACCATGGTGAGAATAGATGTTAGAATTTACTATTCTAATCCATCCTCATAGTTCAAATCCTCACTAGAAAACCTCACTAGTTACACATTTAAGGGCACCAACCCTAAGGAGAAAACAATACCCTAATTTAGGAGAATACACTCTAAGGAATCACCAACTCCCTAACTAAGCACCAACTTAGTTTAACCTCACTGGTTATAATTTTTAAGTGCACCAACCCTAAAGAGACACTAATCCCCTAACTGAGCACTAACTTAGATTATCTAATGACACCAACTAGTTAGATCTCTATGGAGCTATAACTCTAATTTAAAAAAATAGATCCATAAATGAATCTAGATCTATCTCTCTACTACAATTCTAAAGTATAATTGATCATTCGTTACACATTATCTATATGTGATTTTATTCCTCTGTATGCCTCTATCTCTATGTCTAAATGTGTCTCTATTAGACACACTTGATCTCTCTCTCACTCTACTCCTTTTTGTCTCTATATTTTTAGTTTGACACAATTAATCAACAATAGCTCATTCTTTTTTTGCATCTATCTATGTGTCTCTATATACTTATATATGACACAATACCAACAACTTGTGTTTGTATCCTAGATGACATATATATAACCATTTGATTTAGGTCAAGATCCTTCCCTATGTTCACACTTTGACTGTAACACATTATGCTCAATTCTAGACTTAGTTCATAATCTCTTAAACTATAAGTTTCCCACATCTTGAACTCGTGCACCACCACTATGGATCCTGGTCTTTTTCTATATTTAAAAAATCTTAAACTCTAGTCTTGATGCACATGCTTTATTACATAGATTTGATTGATCACATTAATATAAATCATTTTATGTGTCATGATTTATAACTTAGCTACAAGTTATTACATGTTTCAATGATTTATTTTTGGGATGAACAAAACTTTAAATCTTTGACCTTTGATCAAACTAGCATGATCTTTAATTCTATTTAACATTAAATTTCTAGCTCTTTATCCCATCTCATTGCTTCTTGAGTCTTTAGAATGTTTACGGTCCATCAATCTTCTAAAACATGATTAGTTTTTAAATTTACACTTTTTCAATAAACCTCAATCACTTTATCCCATTGAATCCACTCACTCCATTGGATCTCCTTTGCATGATCTCCTACTCACCATCAAATCTTATGACAAGCTTGATCCTTATCTCTACCTAGCTCTCAAGAAAGTGACATGTGGCATTATCACATGCCTTCTACACATTAATATCAATTCATGCTATTGAGACACTTTGAAACCTCTCATTTATCATTGACTTATTGACTTTAAGCCACTCCATTTATTTAATGTACAGGTTCTTTGATTGTGACACTTATCACTAACACATTTACTCAGAGGTTCCTTTGACAAATTGACTTTCATATGGTTTATTTGATCTTTAAAATATGATTAATTTCCACCCATTGATCAAGCCAAGATAAATATTAATTCTAAGACTTAGGAAATATTAAGTCCCTTGATCACTACTTGAGCGAGTAATTTCTAGGTTGAAGGGGCCAGTTTTACAATGATGACAAAGGCTTAAGTTATAACTTAAGCTATCAGGTCTAGGCTATATCCAATCAACATAAAAATATAAAATCCTATGAATTCCATGACTTAAACCCTTAGGTTTTAACTAAGAAACCCTATAATGTCTAAGAGAAAAGATAATTCAATTATGGGCTCATCACTCTTCATCTAAACCTACAGACCATATATCTAAAATGTTCATGAAAAACCAATAACAAATATTCTATCTATTTCTTTTATAAATTTCCATAAATGGTCTTTGTAAAAGCATGATGACTTTGTAAGACCTTGTGCATATTTTACTAAGTATGGGGACCATCTCAATATGCTTGGAAGTCTAACTTTACACCTACATAACTCTTACTTTACTCAACTACCTAGTCTAAAATTTGGACCATATAAATAGACATGATAATGAACAAAACCATATGCTAATTTATTCTAAAATATTTCATTCATATGAGATATAATTCCATTAATCTACTCACTTAAATTATTTTATCACAGAGCTAGCCATGCCTTAAACTTGTCTTGAAGGACAACTTTGTTCTTACATAACTCTTGTTTTACTTAGTCAAATGGCCTAAAATTTAGTACATAAGATCCTCTTATGTAGGGTATTGAATCCATATATCCATTTTATCTTGAAATCTTTATACACATAAGATGTGGCATCATAAAATGCCTTCTCAACTTTATCTTGCTATTTGCAAATTTGACTGTGTTGGAAAACACTATCAAAATGCTTGGGAGCCCAAATTTGCACAAGCATATATTTTGTCATGTTACATTTCATAACCTAATATTTAGTGATTATAAAATAGGAAAAAAAATTAACAAACCTATATGATCATTTTATCCTGACACATTCATATGTGTAAGTTATGACCTCATCAATATAATTACTTGGATTTATTTAGCCCTTTTTTAAATTTGGCTAAGTGTTAGAACTTAGTGAATTCTATCTGAGTATCCAAATTTTCATCCCCATATCTTCTACCATACTTCATCACATGTCTTAAAATATAACACATAACACTAGAGACTAATTTGATCATAACCATATGACTAACTCCCCCTGACTCATCCACATGTGGCAATGGTGATGTAAGAAAACTACCTACTCATATTTTCCTCTATAGACCCAAAATGTCTAGGTGAACAATATGAAGAACCAAATGAATTACACTCATGTACACACAGATTAAAATCATCCTTGACTTCTGATAGGAATCCTTCCATATCATCAAATCATAATATTCAACCTTGAGTATCAATGACATCCATAATCTCCCTTTTGACATCAATGACATGCTCATAATGTCCCTTTTGACATTAATGACAATCAAATTGCCAACAGTTCTCCCACCTAGTGTTTGGTGCAAGTGTAAATGAATGCTATAATGAGAATGGTATTGAATTTCTTGAGTGTGATCGAGCTTTAAAATATTTAAAATCCAAGCTTAGAGATGTTGTATATGGTAGTATGCATAAGTAGGGTAGAATAGGGATCAAATACCTTTATTTTTTCTCAACTTGTATTTTTTAATAAGCTTTTGCATCTATTTCCCATCTAATGAATAAAGGTTAAAAAGACTTGTATTTATAAAGATATGTCACTTATGTGGATAATAAAATGTAATTAGGTTGAACTTAAGAGGGTCAAATATTTTGAAAAGTATCTATTTAGGAGAGTTAGGGAGAATGTCAATAGTGCGTAGTTGGGGACACTAGCACCATGTGGTTTCAATGTCACAAATGTGGTGCTGATGTCCACGTAGTAGACTACAAGGAAAACTAAGTTTGGATCTAGGAGAGCTATCCTAGAACTATGTTTGGGTTGACTATAGATGTATGTGGTTTACACAATGGATATAAAATTGTGTCTAATGATATATGATAGGTCTAGGGCAAAGCTAGGAATAGGCTAACTCAAGCAACACTCTTAGAATCAAAATATTAGTTTTAGGTGAATACACAAATTTATTATATAATATACTATAAAATGAAAATAAAGGGTATAAAATATCATACTGAATGGTCTAATATGTAAATACTAAGAACTCATGGGATGTGAATGTAAGGATGGATATAAAGCTCATAATATATAAAGTCCATAATGTAATATTTTTCTTTGGAATCACTATAAATATGATTCCCATATCCACTTGGGAATCCATCTTAAGGCCACATCTAAGCTACATTCTCTTCACATTAAGATTTAAATGTTATGGTTGTGTTGAGCCTATTGAAAGGATTGAATATGTAGAAATAAAATTAGATGACCTAATTTTGTGTGGGGATTTTTAGGTTATTTAACATTAATATTGATGAAACTCACTACCCTAATCTAATTGGTAATAAATATGATCCAAAAATCAGAATTTATAGTTGATAAATATTTAAATACCATAGAAATAACGCAATAACAATGAATTCTCTAAGAAGAGATGTAGTATTACTCAAGATCGCAATATAAATATATGCTTATCTCTAGGAAGAGATGTCTATCTTCACATTTTGGGTTACCTCTTCATTTATACACATTTTGAAAGCATGGGGAGGATTTGGAAGGTCAAAAATATCAAGGAATATTAAGTGGTTCAACTTCCAAGATTTAAAACAATATATAATTCAAGGAATTACTATTTTTAGATTGCACTACTAAAATTGAAATTTTGGGTACTTCCATTGGGTTTTTAGGGGAAAAATTCATCAAGTATATATTCATTACAAATCAAAATGTTTCCTCATTATTATCTTTCCAATGGTTCAAACGGAAAGTCAATTGGAGCTAAGGTGCAAAAGTTATGGCTCTCGGAAGTTCCGTCATCAATTGGGGTGGAACTGTCACCTGAATTGTTGCCTAAATTGTTGCCCAGATCAAAATAAGACTAATTTGATGATAACATGACCATAAATATAATGTAAATATGGATATAAGCACATCAAATTTATGTTCTTATTTTCATACCTTTGAAAATTTCTAAAAATAAGCCATAAATGATACTAAAATAACCTTATACTCCATATGTGTATAGCCCAAAGAGAATTGATTTTAAGTTAATATAGATCATGAGATATAAGATTTGTGAGACAAATTTTTTTTTTACATGTATCAAAACCTACACAAGAATCTCTAGTATTTTAGATAAAATATTTACAGTGGATTATACAATTAAAATATTTCATATATCCCCTTAGTTCTAGAATATGAGATTGTGCAAGTCACTTTTTATGTGAACACCCACATAGTTAGAGATTCGGAATAGCTATCAATTGGGTGAAATAGATCTTGATTATATATTGAGTGCACAATTTAAATTTTAGTAACATATTTATTGGATTCATCTATTAGTTAATATTTCAATATTGTCAATTTGAATTTGTTTAGAGGTTGTCATGAAGTTAGACCCATGTGGATGGTTGATGCAAGTGCATCTTAGAATCAAGTAAATGAGATCTTGTCAACATTATCAAAGGTCCATTAAGTCTTAATAATTATTTATTTGGGAAATATAAGTGTTTTTAGATTCATTTGTAGTGTTTGAATATTTTTTATATAAAAGTTCAAATTTGTATTTTTAAATGTTCTTAGTGGAAATACATTTTCACTATTATTCAGGAAGCTGGAAACACTGAAAACAAATGTTATCAAAGCTCAAGATGTTGTTAGATAACTCCATTTATAGTTATTATTAATTGAAAACCATAATTACCAACAAATTTTTATGGGTGTATAATGTCTATGACCATTTTATTAGCCTCTCATCATGCCTAGTTGACAAATCCACCACCTATTATGGCCTCAAGAATGACCTTCCCAATACAAGAAAAAATGTATAGTTTTAGCCTAACTTCAAACAGGCATAGATGAAAAATATAATTAATTTTTATGAAAAATAATATCCCTGCTCTGTGTGTTTACAAATTATACTTTCACCTTGGAGCACATTGGTTGAATCTTTGAGAGTAATTCATGGCATAAGTTGTAGTGACAGGTCCTAAAATGCAAGTTTTTGGCAGTGAAGAGAAAATTTCTTGATCTCCAACATGAATTTTTTAATTTAGGACCCATAGTTAAAAATTTATCTCATATGTCATGTTTATATATTTGAATTACACGTGTTTACATGACCCTACCATCCAACTCCACCCAGAAATACATTGTCACTACTGTTCAAGAGGATAGAAACACTAACAACAAATGTTGTCAAAACTTGAGATGTTATTCAATAAATCCATTTATATTTATTATTAATTATAAACCAAAAATTACAACACATCAATATTTTTGGATTACATCTATTACCACATTCTTGGTCTCCCGTCATGCCTAGTTGACAAACCCATTACCCATTGTAGCCTCAAAAATGACCTTCCTAATACAAGAATGGACATAACTTGGGTTTTATAGTTCCAAATGCCTTTAAATTTGTATTAAATCTCAAAATTACCATTTTAAGACTTTTTAAATTGTTATAATGTCTATACTATACCTTAGGAGAGATAAAATAGAAAAATGCAGGCTTATACATGTAAAAATGAAGGAAAATCAAACCAAAAGTGTTATACATCAAGTTATATCATATAAATGATATAAATTTTGATTTTTATGTGTTTTATGATGTATATAATATGTATTAAGTGTAATATATCCTTAAAAAATAATATGTATTAAGTTATACATGATTATTCACAAACATGGTCTTATATCTAGGCCTAAATGAGCTTGGTTGAGTAACAAGTGATCACTTTAAGAAGGTATTGGATATTTTAATGGAAATGGAAAATGTAAAATAATACAAAAAGGTTTTTAATATACCTTTCAATATTATTCTCATCCTAGATCTCCAATATCCAATCTTACTCTTCATCCACCTCCAAATAGGCCTAACAAGCTAGTGACCTAGTGAAGCTTCTTACAAGTAAAGTGATAATGACCCAAGGTGAGAGGTTGGCATGATTAAAGGTATTAATTATAATTTTTTTAAATATTTAATACTTCATGTTTATCATAATAATATTTATCTATACACTATCCATCTTGGCTACACTAATGAGGTGGATTGGTGTAGTCAAGAATCAAGGGGAGATAGTTTACCTCTCCAAGGAAAGAGGTCTCTAATTTGAGATTTTTTATCATATTTTAATATTTAATAAGAATTAAAAATATTAATAAACTTTATTTCCATGATAAAATTGGAGTAATTTCCATAAATGGGGATCCTACATTAAAAATTATGTCATATAATTATTGAATTTTTTTGACCCTATAGGTCAAATTGGGACCCTTATAAGTAAAAACCTGATACTTAGAGGTTTATAAGGGGTTTAATTATTTATAATTGTGTTTATTATAAGTTATTTTATGTCATTTAATTCCATATTATCCTTAGTCTTGGTCTAATTATTCAATATATCATTTTGAGTCATTTAGAAGCCTTTTAGGGGTCATAAATAAAAGTGGCATAGTTTCCAAGGTATCAAAGTGTCTTATTATCCTTTAAAATCTCCAATAAGTCATATTAGATATTATTAATGTTATTTCATCTAAAAATTTTAGGTTATCTAACTAAAATCAAGAAATCAACTGAAAATGAATGGAGTTTGGTACTTGTATGACCCATGAGCGAAGGTGACACATGGGAAAATTTCATGGAATGACTCTTCATATTTATAAAAATAAATTACACATTTTAAATTATTTTTAAGTTCCAAATTCTATATAAAACCATTCTACTCCTTCTTTGCCCTTTTAGACACATAGAAGTGGTCAATAGTTTTATGCTTGGTATGAATAGTTAGAGAAGTTCTAGGTCAAAAACCTTTGGGAGGTGAAATTAAAATAATATATATACATTTTCATAACAATATTTCTAATATTTGTTAGCCATTATTTATGAAAAATCTATAACAAGTTGAATATGTTTTTTTGTTCATTATTTCTTACACCCTATAGGTTCTTTTATATTTTGTATAGGTTTGTACAATCTAGTTGGTGAGGTTGGCTCCAAAGGATTTTATCTACCTTATAATATTATATTCATGATTTTATTTGTGTTTCAAGGTTTTTTTATATGAAAATCATCTTGTGTTGCAAGAACATGCCACCATGTGCAGTCTTAGTTAGGTTTCCTTATTTATAGAATGTTTAGTTCTTTGTAAGAGTCTCATGTGAAGAGGATATGAGGTTTATTATGTATAAACTCCATAATTATCATATTATATTGATTTTATTCTCATAACATCATGCTTAGATCAAACATTCAATCATGGCATACTCATAGTCAGGACTTTACCTAATCTTACTTGCAGCCATGTTAATCACATGTGTATAACCTATTTAGTATGTTCATATAGATATATTGGAGGTATAAATAGGTTAATATGTGTTTATAAGTAGGTAAAAACGAGTTATATCATACAAAGAGTGTAAAAGGGGTCTATGGAAGTCAAATACAACATATACATAGTCAACATAAAAAGACACCTACAAGTGATCTCAAGACTTACATTCATGTTGAAAAGAGTACTTTGGACTTGTTTTAAGTTTCCATAAGATGAAGTAATCCATATAAAACCTTAAAATGGTATGAATGTTATTATTCATGCTCATATTCTATACATCCTTTCCAATGCTCCTCTTTGTTTACATATAGCTCAAAACACACCTACAGGTACCCTACATGATGATGAAATCATGGGAAAATACTTAATTGAGTGGTTTATATTTCCTCAAGGTTGAAATCATGAATTTTATGAGATTTTAATGGAATATGAGTGATAAAATTTCCATACATTATGCATTATTTAAAGGATAGTTACATTGTTAGCTTATACATTTGCATAACCACCTACAGGTGGCTTAATAGAGATATAAAGAGGTTGAAACATGTGGTGAAAATATTTTGAATTAATAATATTTTATTTATAATAAAAAAAGACTCATTTGGAATGATAGGTTGGAAAATTAAAGTGTGGATCGTCTTCTAGGGTCAAATGACTGTGTTCAAGAAATAGATCCCTAAAATGAAAAAATAGAGGTTTGGGCCTTTTGGTTGATAGCATATAACAATTTTTCAAAGACTTTTGATGCCTATTGATGATAAATCTTGTGTTCCATACATAGGATAATAAATATACAAATTTTTAATTTTATATGATTAAGGGATAATGACTGTTAAGAACCTCAAAGTTGCCCATTTATATACTAAACTCAGGGAATGACATCTACAATTTGGAGTTCCAAAGAAACTTTACACCTCAAGGTTATATTATAAACCATGATTAATTATTTAGTAAGTATTATATGGTTTATGATATATTTCATGACATAAGGTTCATTTAAAGGGATGATATATTGTGTTTTGGTTCCCCAAACACACCTACAAGTGTCCATCCTTTTGAAAACAACCACCTATAGTAGATTGTTAACCTTTCCACCATCCATAGTAGGAGTGTGACCATGGAGATACTATTTTAATTATGAAATATTAACTCCATATTATTAAAATTATTCTCAAAGGAAAGGTATCAAAACTTTTATGGGGTAATGTTCACTTGAGAGATTTTTTATTCAAGAAAGTCAACTATAGGTGACTGTATAAGGTAGTGAGCAATGAAAGTGATGATTCTTAGTGTTGATGTAGTATAAAAATGAATGAATGGGTAAAAATCATGGATATATGACTATATAAGGTTCAATATTCCCCATACACTATTTTCAATTTTGGTTAATCCTAAACCACCTATAGGTACAATGCTTAGGGGCATAAAATAGTCAAAGTTACACTCAGATTTGACTAGTTAAGTGTGAGGAGAAAGCATAAGAGGTCAAAGTGAAAAAAAAATGTGGGACACACTCATCATGATATTCATGATCTTAAGGGGATATTCACATGAAAAACAAAGAAAAGGAAAGACCATAAGAAAATAGTACATAGTCTACTTTTCAAAACCCCTGCATAGTTTGCCTTTTCTAGGGGTTTATCTTAGAAATATAAGGAGTTAGTAGGCCTATTGACATGACCAGAAGCTAAGTTTTGGTGTATAATTTTCCCATTAATTATTTAATCACATTCACTACTTATTTTTTCTATCCAAATAGGGGAAGTTCCCTCTGTTTTATCTCAAATAAATGGCACTTCTCTTAAATGCAAAATAGTAGGATTTAGAGAGTAAGGTGAAAAGAGTGGGCCAAATATTGATCAGAACATGAAAATAAGAATATATATTTGAAACATGCATAAAAAATTTAGGATACCAATCACATATGTAAGAATACTTACAAAGAGGTCTAAACCCTCAAAAGTGTAGACATGATTATGAGGTATAATTATGCTTAGAGTCCAAATGAAAGGGTAAATTCAAATCTATCATGGTATGAGAATTATAATCCATTTGGGAATGTTTTTAGGGTCATAATAGACATTTATAATCTATTGGGATGTAGGGTAAATCATGAAAAAGTAAATTTTGGACTTTAGGACAACTTAGGCCTGTTGGAATGGAAGGAAAAGCTCATTAAGGTAACTTTGAGTGCTCATACCTCCATTGGTGATTTTCATGGAGAATCAAGGAGTTTTTAGAATATTATATGGGTCATATAAATTTATCATGTATATATTTTTTGAAACTTTAACATCCCATCTTTATGAATGAAGCTTAAGATGGTAAAATAGGCCTAAACCCTTGTTAAACCCTTGATAGTGACCAGTTTGAGAAAATGGAGTAGTTAGTGTACCCAAATGGAATATATTTATAAAAAATAGGATTTAAAATTATATAATAATCTCTCAAGATACTCCCCATACTTTTTAACTATATGAAATTGTATAAATGGAGTACAAAATAGGGTTTTCTTGACTATTTTATGCATTCTATAGGTTATATGTGGTTTCAAGAGATTATAGTAAAATATAAGGGAATATTAAGAATTAATATAAATCCAAATTTACATTTAATTCCTTGTAAAAAATACTAAGTGTGCCTACCAGACCTTTCATCTTAGCTAGTCAAAACTAGAATAGTAGACATGATAGTGAGAAATGTGAGAACTTCAAGTGGATGAATTTTTAAGGTCTACTTGAGAATTATAAGTCCATGGAGGGTCTTTAAAAGTGTCATAAACTACATTTAATGTATTTTAATTAGAAAATAAATCCAATTTTGAGGCCAAGTGTGAAGGGTGACTAAAAAGGGAGATTCTTATACTGCAGCCAATGATGGCTCACTTACAAGAGATTCTAGATGAGTAGGACTACAGTAAATGCATGGAGAGGCATGTATGAAAACTTTAAACTTAATTAAAATCATCATACCTATCCCTAATAAGTTTTTTTATGTTAAAATATATCTAAATCATGAAGGTTATTTTTTGAGCCAACTAAGGGAATCCTGTACCACATTTCAAGAGTTTCATGACTTGGGGTGACACTTGGGCTTCTTGAATTTTCATGATTAGTTTCACATTAAATTTTCATGCACAATTAACTCATTTTATTATCTTTAAAAATTTTATTGTGGAATTTTTTCTTCTCCTCTCTCACTCAAGTTCTATAAGAACTAATCATTTTGGCCATAGTAAACTATGCTCCATCTAAGTATGGTGAATCCCTACTCATTTGAATACCATAGATCAATAAATGATACTGATTTTTACCTCTTCCATGAATATTATAAGTGTTTTAACTTGGATGACTTGTCTTGTTTAGTGATGACTTGTTGTTTCCTTAGCATTATTGTTTCATTCCTTCACCTGTTTGCAATTGGAAAGCTTCTTCTTACAGGTCATATGAAGTGTTATATTAATGTGTTAAGGTTGAGTGAGTCTAATCAAAATTTCAGAATTATAAGGGTGTGTTTTATGAAATAAGTGTAATAGAGACTTTAAGGTCATCAATATCCTATGAAATATGCTTTCAATAATGTCAAACATGCTACCCCTATGCCTCGAGCAAGTAAATAGTCATTTTATGGAGTCAAAGAAGCATAAAAAGTATTTCAAACTACCCTATATAATAATAGAACTACTTTATGGGAGATGAAGACAATTTGGTTTAAGAATAATTAAATCATTGAATGCAAGTACATGGTAAGGTAATATCAAAATGGAATCAAGAAGACCACCATCCCAAAATATAGGTCAACTCATGAAGGAATTTAACCACATAAAACAATTCAAAAATATATGATCCTCCTTTTATGCCTTATTTCATTCATTAAAATCTCATTTCAAGGATAAGTGTTAAGTAGTTTTAGCTTGAGCTTCTCTTAACTTCAAGAATATGAAATTCTTTACTAACAGTGCCAAACACTTGAAGGTGAAAGCTTATATGGCACTATTAACCTACATATAATTGTTAGTAATAATTAAAAATCAAATTTATATGTACTACAAACAAAATCAAAAACATTTGGTAAAACTAATTATATATACATTTTATAATTCAACATACCTACACATATCAATCAATCTAACCACTAGGATCTGATATAATCTTGATAGTATCAAGAATAACTTCATAGTCTAACTTGCAAAATTTACATAAATTCCTATTTAATAGCCTCCCATAATATTTTTTCAATTTAATATTCATTACAAAAACCAAATTTTAATAGTTTAGTAGCTTCCTTTGTGTTTCAAAGTCTCCAAACAACCATATATATGAATTTTTTATTGGATATCATTGAATCCAAGTTATAGTGAATACCATAGACCAAGTAGGATACTCAATGTTTTCTCCATATATGATTATGGAATTCAATTTTTTATTTTCCTCTACACACTAACATAAGTATTAATCTATCCCCTCTTCATTGTCCTCATCTATAATAATTAGAAAAATATGTTCTATTTCACACAAAAAAATGATACTATATGAAGATAGATAATGGTATTAAATAGTACACAATTAATAATATTATACATGGTTGTACTAGATCAAATACATGGTCAAAGTCATGTGATGATTCCATATCTATAAATTATAATGCTCATGGAATTTGATATATGTTGATTGGAATTAGAGGTATATAACTTTAGTCATCCACCCACCCTTATGACTCACACTCATTCCAAATAGATTTTATGCATGTAAAACAAAAATATGCCAAGTGTCTCATATGAATTATCCAAGAGTATGTATTTGAGTAATGAAATGAGTAGAGCTCAATTGAAAATTTTATAGTCATATAATAATCATAATTTGTTAGGTTTTCTTCCTTCATTAACCAAAAATGACTATGAATAATTTAATTTGGTTGAGAACCATGTAACATATTCTCATTATACCATTCAACCACATTTTGCACATTAGTAAAATGAGTACCCTCCTCAAATTTCAACTCCTCCTTTGCAAGGGATTATTTTACACATGCTCCAACACCATCATGCTCCCCTTTTACATGGATAGCCTAATAAAAATCCAAATATGTTCTACACTAGTCGTAACATATATCCTACTCAACCAATAAAACATTTTTGCATTATTGAATTGTGATGTGTAATTGTCTAACCAAATATAATGCTGATTGAAATGAATGTTCCTCCTAGTAAACTATTGATATAACTTCTCAAAATAATTATTCATGTACTTTGTATAATAACATTGATCATTATTGATATATAAATGAGACTCACTTAATATTTTTTTGATCTTGATTGGTACTATTAGGTGCATGCATGAATGCTATAGACACAAATATGGTAACTTATGATGAGTTGTAATATTGGGATTGAACTTCCATTTGTGATTTGAATTTGTAATTTTTAGAAAATTTGAATATTAAAATAATTTAACCAAGTGGGAATTTTCCCTTTATTATCTTTAATTGTTCATCCAATCATCTAGCCCTATGTTTGAGCTTTTCATATTCATAAACAATTTTCTCCCTAAATTTGACCATAAATTATGAAATAAGTATATGTTTTGTAATGATCTCACACCTTTTAAAATATTTTCCATCTTTTAATTGATAAGTTAAATTTGTATATACTTAAACCAACTAATTACTATCCAATTTCACTTGTTTCATCTTAATGGATAAATTTTTATAGTTTTGGCAATCCACCACAAATGTTATAATTTTCATCCAAACGTGCATTATTATGAAATAAATATCCATTTAATCTTTCATAAAAAAAGGTTGGAATAAATTATCTATTTGATTTTGGTAGAAATTATAAGACACACTCCTAAAAAATATTATTAGTATACAAATTACAATGAATATGACATAAATAATCATAGTGCATTACAAACTCAACATGTTCCCTATAAAACAAGTGATTTATGTGTGATTTATTTTTATATAAAATGGTTTGGACATCTCAAATATATTTGACGAATGCAAATTTGTGGATATTTTTCCAAAAACATGGAGTATAATAATTTTTGAGTCATATCCAATAAATATTTCAAATGTGGTTCATGTTTACTATAACCAACTCTTATTTTGACTACATCTCTTACATTGGGTGAAACTCTAGTATTTTCCTTCCAAAATTATTTAATTCTTTTAGATCATTGACTATAGCCTTTTCCTTTCATAAGTCAACTAGAGCATTCTCATAACTAATTGATATTAGGTTCATTAATTTTTTTTCATCTTGAAATTATTTTCATTAATGTTTTTTTTTTATATCAAGTGTTCAATTTTTTTTGAAATTAATCATTTTTTTGTTGTTTTACTACTTATTGCACAAGTTGTGAATAAACACTAGGCAACATTACACTCTTTTTTGCATGATTTAAGGCCTATAGTATGATATTCATCATGTAATTCATTAATAATTTCTACATTTTCATCATCCATATTACATGTTCTTATCCCTAATGTGTACATGGTAGGTCTCATCATATTAAATTTCATCAATGAAATAAATAATTGATATATTTTAGTATCATAAGTCAAATTATGAAAGAAACTATCCCAAATTTCCTAATCCAGTCTTCTTGAATGGTAGTTAGACATTTTGTTAAGCATTGGTTTCAAAAAAAATTCATTGACTTCAATTAAGTACTTACCTTTAATATGAACAATTCTTGGAGGTATTTTTACTAGTGGAACTTGTTGAGAGGGTGTTTCAAAATCTTCATTAATTTCATTGATTATTAGTGGGTTTAAATTTTCTTCATTTCATTATATGCTTTTATGAAATTTTATTCATTTCTAATTTCATCATTAATTTTTCCATGACATTTCATCATTATTTCTTTCCATGAAAATTTCTTCATTTCTAGGGGTTAGGGCATCATGCACACAATCATCATCAACAACATAAAAAGCACTATACTTTGAATGTGAGATTCCTACATGATCTAATTCATTGTTTTCAATTTCATCATTATGAAATTTAATATTTTCAATTCCATCATTATTAAATTGATTATTTTTAATTTTATCATTATTCAATTCATTATTATCAATTGCATCATTGTTTATGGAATTTGGATCAATAAAGATAATTTTTGTAGTTTGTTTTAAATGAAGCACTTGTAGTTGTACATTTTTGTCTCTCACATCTTTTATTTACTTAAGTGTTTTATTCTTCAAATTATTTATCTTTCTTGAACGTGATCCATCACCCATTGGACAATTGATAGCCTTTCAATGGTGGAGTCAAAAAATGCACTTGATAAAAATTGTTCCTAGCTTGTAAGTACTTCAAAAACATGTAGAGAATGTATGTTAGTATGTATTTATAGGTTTGGGTAAAAATGTTCATTAAAAAGTGAATTTTTATCTATATTAGGATTAAACATATATTATATATAATGCATAAGATTTATACTATAATGTGTATGTGTTATACTATAACATGTATGTGTTATACTATAATGATATAGATTATAAATAATGCATACATGTTACATTTTTCAATTCAAATTCTCAGCCTTTTAGTTTAGAAACAACATGGATTTCTGAGCCAAAAGCTTAGAAATATTATTCTACAGCTGAGTTTGAGAGAATAGATAGAAAATAACAAATTTAAACTTCCATCACCAAATACACCAGGAATTTCTTCAACCAAATTCAAAAAATTATTACCATGATGACGAGCATGCTTTCATATTTTCAAATATATGATTTTTATAATTTTTGGACTATTTTAAGGTTATAAACTATGTTGATTTCTAACTATATCTTAGTTAGCCCACCACATACCTATACATGTTAATATAATTTATTTTTCCTTCATCTGAGTGCAAAATAAACTATATGGTCATAAACTAGGTCTAATTCTACATAATTTTAAAAAGAATCCATTTTCATTTTTTTTGAGGTAGTTAGGGGGGCCACATGATCAGCTATCCATTTTTTACCAATTTTTAGGATCTATTTAATTAATTAAATAATAATAATAATAATAATAATAGGTGACAAACTAGAATATCTTATCTAAATATTCACCAAAGGGTTTTAAATAATATTAAATGATGCTAAAAAAATGGTGTGACACATGGTTGTCTATTCACTCTATTTTCTTGAAAAAAAATAAACATTTTTATTCAAATTTTATATGTTTGACCTAGTTATACTTTATAATTTTTTAAAAAATAATGTTTTAGAGACTAGACTTGATGTGATACAATTCATGTTCTTATAGCTTCTTCAAACTTTGAGTGTATCTATATCAAATTATCTACACAAGTTCAGTTTTCTAAAATTTTAGGAAAATCATGTCCATGGGTAACTCTTTTTTGTTCCCCAACTTTGTGCACGTACCCCAATATCTATGTCACTATTTATTTATAAACTGCATAGTCTAAATATCTTATATACCATACCCATTATTTTATTCATTATCTTTTTTACTAAAGGCATTCTCTATAACTTAGATAAGGTCCTTTAGGTTTTTCACAAACACTTAAGCTCTACAACCTTAGACAAAAAAATTAAAAATTTAATATCTACATTAAATGATAATATAATTATAACTAAATAAGAGTTGTATTTTAAAATAATATGTTAACATATTAGATTCTCCTCCTATTCAAAAAAAGACTCTAAACTAATGGATAAGACATGCTTCTTTTATCATGTCTCTTGATCAAGGGTTGATTTGAGGGATAACCTCTCTTTTCTTCCCTTTTCCCATGTTTAGTTTTTATTTTCATCCCATTTCCTATCACTATATTCATAAATAATCATAGATTCAATTGTTTATGCCCCAAAAAAACATATTTATAACCCTTGTATATCTTCCAAAGACATGATATAATAAAAGTCTTACATGCCCTCCCTCTTTTTATTTTTAACTTTAGAGGCCTCTTTTCCAATGTTTATATTGGGATGATGTAAATTCTTACACAATTACATTAATATTTATGGTAGGATAAATAAGTCACCATGTGTCAAATCTTATGTTAGGATAAGACCAATTTTTATTTTTTAAATATGATAAATTTTAATAAATTTCAATGCTTTCCTATAGTTTACCATAATTCTTGTTTTTGAGTTAATTTAATGACAATAGAAACCCTGACCTAAAATACAATACTCTATTGATATATTATAACATAATAATATAATTATCTTCCTATTTAAACTTAATATAATGTCATACATGGACCTAATTACATACCTTATTAACCCAATTTCTTGATTAGTTTAATTACATGGGAATTTTAGTTTAATCAATACTAATCATTCATAAAGTTGAGGTGGGCTTATTGAAAAGTGCATTAATTGAGTACAATTTGTCATTTTTTGTTTATAGGTTATTTTGGACCTATTTTAGTTGGAAATGGCCCTAATTAGGTGTGATCAGATAAATTAAGGTGAATATAGAGAAATTACAAATAAAAGGGTTGGTTGTTAAATATCCAAATCAAACTTTATAAACTCACATCATAAGGCCTAAATTGGATTAATTTGCATCCTTAATTGATCTAATTGACTAATTGGTTAAATAAATGATGAAATTAGAATTAATTGAGACCCAAATCATATCCTTCAATTGTAACTAACTAGGTTTAAGGGGATCAATTTAACCCAACTTACTTAATTGATCTAATCAACTAATTATTTTAATCAATGATAAAATTGGGCCAATTGAGCCCCAAATTGGTTAGTTGAGTCACAACTATGTTCATGAAGTTCAAATTGGCCCAAGTTGTATCCTTGTTTCATCTAATAATCTAATTAGTTCAATCAATGAAAAAAATTGAGAAATTTGATCCCAAAATCACATTATTTATTTTCAATTAGTTGGGTTCATAAAGCTCAAATTATCTAATCTACATCCCTAATTGATCTAATCAATTATTTGGTTCAATAAATGATAAAATTGGGTCCAATTGATCCCCAAATCACATAATTTATTTGCAAATAATTAGATTCACAGGGCTCAAATTTTTCCAATCCACATCCCTACTTGATCTATTTGTTAGTTGGTTCAATCAATGGCAATTTTTGGGCTAATTGATCCCTAAATAACATAATTTAGTCAAAACTAGGTATATAGACCTCAAATTGGCCTAATTTTCATCCTTGATTGATCCAATCAACTAATTAGTTTGATCAATGACAAATTTTGGGCCAATTGATCCCTAAATAATATTTTTAATACAATTATCTTCACAAGTCTCAAATTGGTCTCAAATTATCCTAATTTATATCCCTGATTGATTTAATCAAATAATTAGTTTAATAAATATTAAAATTGGGTGTAATTAAACCTTAAATCACATAATTTAGTTGTAACTAGGTTCATGAGGTTCAAATCAACCTAATTTGCATCTCTAATTTATCCAATTGACTAATTAGTTTAATTAGTGACAAACTTAAGGTGAGTTGAGTCCCAAATCACATTATTTAGTCACAAGGCTAAAATTGGCTAGTGTTACATTTATGATTGATCTATTTGTCTAATTGGTTAAATCAGTACAAAATTAGGGCCAAATAATCCCCAAATATCATTGTTTAATTAGAACTAGGTTAACAAGGCTCAAACTAGCCAAATATACATATTTGGTTAATTTAATAAACTAATTAATTTAATAAGTGACACAATTGGGGATAATTAATACTCGAATAACATCACTTAATCATAATTATCTATGTTAATTGTGTTAAAATTGGCCCCATTTTTTACTTTCATTGATCTAATTGACTAATTTTTTCAATCAATGATGAAATTGATGAAAATTAAGCCCTAAATTATAGTGTTTAGTTACATATAACTAATTTTATGGGGCTTAATTATCCAAATTCATGGCCCTAATTCATCCAATTTACTATTTTATTCAATCAATGATGAAATTATAGTTCAATTGAGTCCCAAATTAAATTATATAGTCACAACTTGGTTTGTGATGCTCAAATTAGCCTAAATTGCATCTTTGATTCAATAAAATTTACTAATTAGTTAAATCAATGACAAAATTGATGTTAATTAAGCCTAAATCCCATAATTTATTCATAAATATGATCACAACTCTTAAATTTCCAAAATATACATGCCTAATTGATCTAATCAACTAATTGGCTTAATCAATGATAAAAGTATTGCCAATTGAACCATAAATCACAATGTTTAGTTGTAACTTAGTTAACAAATCTCAAATTTACTAAGTTTATATTTGTGATTAATCCAAATTGAATAATTATTTTTATAACCTATGAAATTGGGAATAATTAAGTCCCAAATCACATTGTTTAATCATTATATGCCTAGTCCTTATAATTTATGATGAGTTCATCTAATCTATGTAGGCTCCATCTATAAGATAATAACAAGAGATGGTTACTTTTTCTTATATGTCTATCTCATTTGATCTATTTATGTCATTTATGGGTGAAGGGCATAGGTTCTTCTAGATTATAAAATTATTCCCCACTAGACTACCTTGATGTTGTGCCCATCTAACCATTCATAGGCTAGGCTATACATGCTCCCCATAGATATATAGGGCTCCTCGCCATAGAATAAATAGTTTATTTAGTTCATGAGGTTTAAATTCCCAAATCTTATCCCTAATTAATCCAACAAACTATCTAGTTTAATCATTTAAAACACTTAAGTGAATTGAGTGTGAACTTTTGTTTTTAAGTAGAAACTATCTTCATGTGGCTCAAATTGGCCCAAGTTACATCCTTAATTAATCTAGTCAACTAATTAGTTTAATAAATGATGAAATTCAAGCCAATTTAGGCCCAAATTAATTTTTTTGATCACAAATAGGTTTATATGGCTCAAATTGGCCCAAAATACATCCATGATTGATCCAATCAACTAATCATCTTAATTAGTGATGAAATTGGGTTTGATTGAGCCCTAAATTGAATTTTTAATTACTACTAAGTTCTTGGGTCTCAAATTGGCCAATATGCATCCTTTATTGATCTAATCAATTAATTAGTTTAATTAGTGATTAAATTGGGATCAATTAATCCCAAAATCACATCATTTAATCACAAATAAGTTCACATGAATCAAATTGGCCTAACCTACATCACTAAATGATCCAATCAACTAATTTATTTGATCATTGAAAATATTTGTGTGAATTGAGCCTAAAATTTCACCATTTAGTTGGAAATACATTTAAGGGGATCAAATTAGGAAAAAAATTCCCCTAATTGACCCGTTTAACTTGTCAATTCAATAAATTATGAAATTAGGGCCAATTAAGCCCCAAATCAAATTGTTTAATCATAACTAGATACATTAGGATAAAATTGGCCCAAGTTGCATCCTTAATTTAACCAATTAGTTAATTTTTTCAATCAATGAATAAAATGGGGCTAATTGAGCCCCAAATCTATTTGATTAGTTTAAAATAGCATAACAAGGCTTAAATTAAATAAGGCACATCCTTGTTAATTAAATAGATTAATTTATTCATTCAGTGAAGAAATTGGTGCAATTAAACCACAAATCAAATAATTTTAGTCCAAAAAAGTATCATAGGGCTTAAATTATCCAAATTTGTATCTATAATTTATCTAATCAACTAACATGTTCAATGAGTGATGAAATTGGGTTTGATGGATTAAAAAAATATAATGTTTAGTTGCAACTAGGTTTGTGTGCCTCAATATATCCATATTTACGTCCCTAACTAATCAAATTAAGTAATTGGTTTTATACCTGATGAAATCAATAAAATTAAGCCCCAAATTACATGATTTAGTCACAATGATGTTTATGGATCTCAATTTGACCTAATCTATATTCTTAATTGATCTAGATTATTGTAAACACTAAATATGAACTATATAGCACCCTAATCATATATACTTGGAAACTACTTCTCATGGATATACCCTTTAGTTATAAGACCTTCCTTTTCCTAAAAATATTACACCTAATATTTATTAAGCCCTATTACTTATATTTTATTTTGACCATATTTTATTCTCATGACTAGGCATCCTATACTGCTCAAAATATCATAAACTTACTTTTTATCATCATTTACAAGTTTTGGACCTATACCTTTTTTATCTTCATGGACACTTGTGTCCCATTCGGATGCCTACATCGATGCTAGTGTCTTATGTTAAACTAGAAGTCTAGTGCCCTAAATTATTATAATTTGAAAATTAAAATTATCCATATGGTCAGTCTAAGTGATTTAATGTGAGATATTTCTAAAAGGGATTGATTTATATACAAGATGAACCCTCATTCATTACTCACCTAACACAAACCTAAAAACTCATAAGCCAAATGACTAAATGCACCCAATAAAGCATTCAAACAAGAATAACTTATATGTTATATCATATTTAAATATTACTCATATAAATAACCCATATATAGGTATGAAGTATTGAATGATAAATCCATGTGTCATACTTAACAAGTAACAAGCTAGGTCACTCTATGTATTTTTTTATCACATATTGCATCTTAATACACACACAAACCAATATTTATTGGATAACTAAACAATTTTAAGTCCCTATTTAGACTATTGGATATGTAAGCAGTGTCAACTGATAAATGGGTCTTTACGGTAGCTCAATACCATGTGTCCACAAACCCATTTTTACCACAATCACTCCATGGGTGAAAATGCTAGGGTTTGATCATTTTATAAAAAGTGAAAACTTATCTACATGATCCAAACATACAAAATCAAAGGTGAGCCACACAATAGCATCAATGCAGCCATCTAGATTTGATGCAAGCATCCAAGGCCATAGAATGAAAAATTATAGAATGTAATGACTATTCTATAATATAGATCATTTTGACTTCCATATTGTTTCAACCCTAATCTACATGCACATATGAAACTAGCTAGTATTCTTGTTTTCAATTTATTAAAATATCAATCAATAGCTATACTTTCCATTTTTAGCATATCTTAGCATTTAAATTTAAAATATTATTGATCTAAGTTTGTAAATTAATTGTCCTACTATAGATTTGTTTATTATACTTGTGCTTATTAATTTATATATTTTTAACCCTGTATTATGTTGACCCATCTCAATTTAGGGTTAATCATTTGGTGAACTTGACATAATTTTAAAAGACATTCAAATACTTATAGGAAAATTATCCTAAACCGTGATTGAATTCTATGGATGGTTATTGAGCCAATATACAATAATATCTGGTTCACTTTTGGTTAGGTTGAGGTGATTACATCACTTAAACTTACCAAGTTTATATGATGGAGTGATTAAATCATCCACCCACACCAAATTTATGGTGTGAGTTAACTTAGATCACTCACACTCACTAAGTTATAACTATGATTGGGTTGTATGGTTGAGATAACATCAAACTGTCAAGTGATAACTCACACTTTATCAAAGTTTGGGAGCAAGTTTCCCTCAAATATTTATATATATTTCCAATTTCAAGTTTTACTAATATATTATCCTAAACTTATCTCCAAATCTTCACAATAAATCATCTCTTCTAATCAAATTTTCAAAAATCAATATGGTTGCACTGATACATAGGTGTACTCCTAATCTTTCTCTCTTTACTTTCAATCATTTCAAATTATTTCAATTTCAAATTATATGCACTAATTATCTACTATAATGTGCTCTTAATTTCAAGTCAATCACCAATAAATCACTCGAGTGAGACTCACATAAATATAAGGTGTGTTATACATACCTATATACACATTCATTTTCATTTAAGCTAGTAATTTCATTACTAGATTAAGGGGGGATTTAGACACTAAATATTAATTATGTATCACCTCATTTATATATACATTGTATGTACTTATCTTGGATATACCCTTTAGTTCTAAGACTTTCCTATTATCAAAAGGTCTACATCCATTATATCTTGTTCCTATTTCTTATTTCTCAATCCAACCATATGTTATTCTAATGACCAGACCTCTTATACTAATCAAAATAATATTAACCTACTTATTATCATCCTCTATAAGTTTTTGACATATATTTATTTTCTATCTTCCTAAATACTTACATGCCAACTAGATGCCTACATCAATCAATGATAGTGTCATGTGTCAAACTAAGTGTCATGTACCCTAAAGTCATCAAATTTTCAAATGAAATGTATCCCTATTATTGACCTAAGTGATTTTATGTGAGATATTTCCAAAATGGATATATATATATATCAACCCTCATTCATTCTTCACTCAAAAAAAACCTAAAAACTCATAAGGAAACTTACCAAAGGCACCCAATCAATCATTCAAATTGGAATATATCATATTTTAATATTAGTCATAAGAACTATATATATATATATATATATATATACAAGATCAACCCTCATTCATTCTTCACTTAGAAAAAAACTAACAACTCACAAGGAAACTTACCAAAGGCACCCAATCAATCATTCAAATTGGAAAATCTTTCCTATTATATCATATTTTAATATCAGTCATAAGGACAACCCATATATAGGTCTGAAGTACTAAAAGAGCACTCCATGAGCCATACTTTCCAATTTACAAGATAGGTCACTCTATGTACTTTATTATCACACATTACATATTGATACACACAATAGATAAATAACACATTATCTTTTCCAAATATTATATATTCATTATCCACTTGTAGTCTCAAACCTAGGAAAATGTGAGTTAGTCCTTACCTAAGTTCTCAATATTTTCACTTTTCATTTTAATTATACTCCTATGTATTTTTATTTCTTATGGTCATAATTGGGATTGAATTATCTAACATATTACTATCTCTTTCACCCAAGTTACCTTTTCCACATGGTTACCTTTTGATTTTTATTTCACAGACCTTTTTATTTCTTCATTGTTGTTTGGACACTCTTGTATACTAGTGTCCATTTAATTATCCACTATTATTGTATTTCATCCACATTTTATTTATTATTATTAGTTATTCCCCCACTAATATTTTTAGCCATAAAGGGTTCATGGTTATCTTAGTTCTATTTCAGGAACTAAAAATTCATACCAAAGATGATGTCTCCAATGGGAAAGTTTTTACTTCAAATAATAAGACCTAATATGGAGCAAATGTTTTAATTTTGAGATTGTTTATGAATATTTATTTTTAATTCTATATATTTATCTTCATTTGAATTATCTATATTTTTGTCTAAATTTGGCATGAAACTTCACACTCATAAATCATCATTGGCATTATAAGTAACTCAAATAGGGTCATCTTTTTTTTTGATCACATAGTTCTGCATTACTACATCTATTTTGTAATGGGTATAAAACCTTCCAATTCACACGTATTTTTTCCGACAAGTATACTAGATAAGTTTTTTTTTGTAAATCAAGACTTAGGTAATTATATTCATCTATTGATTTCAAAAGTGTTACTTAGAATAATATTTTTTAATTTCTTGTTTTTATTAGCAATGAAAATATATCACGACCTTGGCTTTTTTGGTTTTAAATTGTGTCCCTACCTTTTTTAAAAAAATATAGGGCCCTCAAATTATGTATCAAGTTATTTGTTATTTTTACCTTTAAAATAAAGTCATTTTCATACAAGAGAATTTTTACCATATAGTTGTTTAATTTAAAACTCCCATACCCAGATTTTTTAATCTAATACTCTAACTTCTTTATGTATAGCCTAAAAAAAGAGTGGGGGGGGGGGGGGGGGGGGGTAAGGGCTCTAGGGAAATGCTTCCTTAAAATATATGTCACTCATAAATAATTTTAAAAAATATTTATATATTTTGATCTATACTCAATCCTAATCATAAAGCTTTCAAATTGTTTTTGAATACATATCTATACTTCATAACTCCTCATTTACACTCTAGAGTTATCTTCTATACAATATATTCAATGCTTTCTTGAAATCAACAAAGAATAAAACCTTCTTCCACTTTTTTATCTCATACATTTTCAAGTAGATGCATAAGTGTGATGTAGTTATAAATTGTGAGTGTGCTTTGTTTTGAAATCTATTTTATCCCTCCACGTTCTTCCATTCTTTTTTTACCCATATATTTAGTTTGTACTCTATAATCCTCCGATAAAAATCCATAAATATGACTAATTATTATAGTACGATAATTTGATGGGTAATTAATATATTAAATTTTGAAGAGATGAATGACAAATCTATTTGTCCAAACTACATGAAGATAATATTCCCATGAAAAACTAAGGGATACCAACTAATATAATTTCTAGGAGGTGTTGAGTAAAAAAACTCTAAATGGGGATTTATCTATGTTATATGTATTTACCAAAACAATATGAGATAATATTTATAATAGATAAAATAATATAGCTAAAACATAAATTTTTATTAATATATGTTTTTTACAATGCATACTATTGTGGGAGATGTGAGGTTTCTTATATTCTACTATATGATGTTATCTACTCATACAAATATATTTATAACATTACAAATTCATGAAGGATTAAATAATCCTTATGAAAGTTACAAAACTATTTTTCTTTCATGTGTGGCTATTTTACTTCTAAAACTTGAATGGTTTGTTGATTTTGCATTATGTAGATGTTAGGATGCAATAATGTTGTGGTGTATGAACTTTGGGTTGTGTAGTTGTTGTGGTGCACAGACAATAAGTTTCATAAATATTATTTTTTTGAGTTATGTGAATGTTTTGGTACACTAAATGGTGTCAAAACTTTTACTTAAATGTGTTACCCATTGAATTTATGAGGGAAAACAATTGAGTTATATTGGGGATCCAACCCAATATGAGTGAAGGGAACAATGTTTTATTATAAATTTCATAATGCATAGTTTAATAATGTGTAATTTTTGTGAGCTATATAATTATATGTTGGTGTGTGGAGAAATAATTTGGGTGATTATACAAGGAACTCAAGGTGAGTAAAAATTAATGAACATATGCTCAAATCAATCACATTTTTGAAAAGCAATAATCCCAAATGAATTAAGTATAGGAATAAGTTGTTTAAATTTTTATTCTAGGTGAGTTTTGGTAAACCATTTTCCTTAGTGAGTGAGTTGTCTATCTCTAACAACTTTGTATATCAATATATAAAAGTTAAGTGTACATTTTTTTTCATAATATGATTTCTTTTACTAATGTGGTTATTCTTTACAATGCACAAGATGCATAAATATATGTTTAAATATTATTTAGAATTCATATTCCATGATGAGAGCATGAAATCCCTTCAATATTTGTGTTTTGTAATACATATTGGTATGGTGGCACTCTGAGCATTAGTTATATATACACCCTATTGACTATTTATGTATTAATTTTAAAGGACTATATCACAAGAATGCATTGGCACTATGTCACATACAAATTACTTTTTAAAATGATGGATAACATATGATAAATGACATAGTTGAGTAATATATATCCCTTAAGTATTGTATTAACTAAACCATATAAATTTTTAAGGTTTTGGATGCAGCATGGGTAAAAAAATTCATTCACTTAATATTTAATTTACATATGATACTATTCATGTTATCACCATTAATCAAAAATCCATAGGTTTCCTTTTCATCCCCATTTGTGAATGGAATATGAATCTTTCTAAAGTATCTTATGTTATTTGTGTAGTTATTATTCAAGGCACACATGGCTTACCTATTGCATTATAAAATTATAGATAAGGATCCTATCTTTTCTAGTGAAAGTAAATTATTCTAATCATTGAAGTCTATATTAAATTGGTTTTTGGGTGTTATTTATTACACCATTTACCTGTATTATATGGATGTGGATTACTTTAATGTGTCTCATTTAGTGAAAGTATTTCTCATTGTCTCTTTGTCTTAGACTCTTACTCAATGGTTGTCATATTACAATAGGATTTTCCCATCATCTTAACCTTATTCACCCTTAGTTTAGATTAAAAAATGTTCATAGATTGATGTGTTACATGGTAACTTTGTGTTTCTCTAAATCAAAGGAGCCTTTACTTATAGTTTATGGAAGGAATTGATGTAGACTTGGATTGATTGGTCATGTCCCTAGAATAATTTTTTCCATTAAATGTAGTATTCATCATAAACATATATATAGGAGAGTATTAATCCTTTAAGTATTTAATGACATTATCACATGTGGGTGAAATATATTATTCTATCTACTATATCTCCCACTTATTTTGATATTTACATAAATTTGTATGGGTTATCAGACCCTCTATTTTTTATAGTGATTTCTTATGGACATCTTGTTATTGTATAAACATTTTGATATGAGATAATCCTTATATTATTGAGATGAAAGACTTGATGTTATGTTTATTATATTTTTATTACATTACTACTGAGATAGTGGGTTATACATTTGATGTTGTATAATTTTCCTTACTTGAGTATGATTCATATATTGGTGATTTATGATTCTAGTTATTAATTAAAATGTAAATTAAAACAATCATTCATTTAGAATGTGATTGAATATATTGATGTTTATATTATCAGAATGAGTATATTACCATTGATATAGTATGCCTTTGATATGTTTATATGCATTTTTTATAGATTCAGATTGCATGTGTTATTTACATTCTATAGCTTCAAATATATAGGGTAACTCATTTTATGTGTAAATTGTTTTGTATATGGTGAGGGATGTTAATGAGAGAAATATGATTATTTATGGCATGAGTGAATGATTTATATAGTGGTGTAGTGACTACTTGACTTCTTGATATACTAACCCAATTCGAGTGTCATTTTTGGACCTAGTCATAAGTTGTGGGCCTTTATCTCCTAACATTCTTCACCCATTTGACACTATAATTTTCCTCTTTACCCATACCTTAGATATTTTTTAAAAATATAAAAGGTATTAAGATTGAAAATATATCCAACTTGTTATCTCTACTTGAAAATTTTGAATGGAATTGATAAACCAAGTTTCGAGGGTGACAAAGTGATTTTTGATATTTTGTGTTGATTTCAAAGTCTTTCGAATAATAGGGTTGTTTGAGAGTATTTATAGCATCCAAGTAATAATTTTGGGGTAGATCTTGTTTTAATTTATGACATGGGATATTGGTAACATTGAAGATCCATGGACATACCTTTATTTTCCACATGGGCTTGTAAGATGGGTTAATGTTTATGTGGAATTCTCAACCAAGAGCCAAGGGATGTGAAGGGACACATGCCACATTATCATTATCCAATTTATTTGAGTGATTTGCCTATATGAGGAATAAAATCCTTCCTTGGAGCACCTTGGGTAATTTTTAAAATTAAGAAGTGTGGAGGAGAACTAGAGAGAGAAGGAAAATTTAAATGAAGGCACAAACCTTGACTTGTGAAGAAATTAACCAACCTGACCATTGTGAAGAGGATTTATATTATCTAGAATCAAGTAAAGAACCAAAGGTAGGATTTTATGTCTTTGATATTATTTTATGTATTTGTTAATTTGAAATAGAATATCTTCCCTTTTTATGTACTTATTTTCAAGAGGTGTACGACCACTTGGCCTACACTCTTTTCACCTTAACTTGCCATAGTGTACTTATGGATAATGAGTGGATTTTACTACCCATTTAGGTTTTTTAGGTGCACCATCCCTCATAATTTCATTAGTTTTTTAAGATACATTTATTGATTCATTTTTACTTCATTAGGCTATCTAATGTTTCTTAAATAACTTGTCTTATATTTTATATTATTGTGTAGTAGTAGTGGTTGGTGGAACTAGGTTCCCATGCCCTCCTACATGGTTCTTATTATTGTAGTGGTAGTGGCTAGTGGAATAGGTTCTCATTACCTAATGTGATATTATTATTTTTATAATGGTAGTTACTATTATAAGTTGGTTCATGTACCCTCCTACATAGTTCTTTGGCATGATTGATTGAGTTAAGGTTCTCTCATGGCCAAGATGAATGATAAGACAAGAGGAAGTCATACCCATGTTATCCTTATAATTTATTGAGCCTTATTAAGTTTAAATTATCATGTGGATTCCTTTATTTTTTTTGTTTATACATGTATTTTTTTATTTTATGTTCTTTAATGCTTTATTGGGTTATGAAAGCCTCTCATATAAGAAGTGATTGTAGCCTCCTAACTGAGTAGCATAGTTAAGAGTTATATCCACTAACCAAACTCCCTATTTATACCTTTAACCTAACTCATTTAATTGATATAAATATGTAAAAATATGGGATTTCTAGGCTTGGAAGTGCCTAGGGGAATCTCCTAATGATGGAAAATATATGGGAAGTGAGCCCTTGCTTTGGTTGGCCTTGTGGGTTTATTTTAGAACTTATGGATTCTTTGATCTTGTAATAGCTTAAAAAATGAATGTAATATTTTATATTAGGATATTTTGAATCCTTTTAACATTTTAAAAAATCAATTAGCATAATTTAAATTATTGCTTAGGTGTAAAGTGGAAGAAATTTTTTAATAGACATTAAAATTGAGTGTGAAGTTTTTATATCTCTTACACTCTATTCAGAGCATATTATTTTGGAATATGAATAAAAATAATGAATTTAATTATGGAAATAAAAACATAATTATGTTTGTGATATCTCAAAATATATGTTTATTTATGCATTACAAAATCTAGTTCATTATTAGCTTGAAAATTTTATAAAACACTCATTTAGCTTAAAGCCTTAAATAGGTTATTCTGGTTTTATAATTTTTACACAATAAAATTTACTTAAAATTCCCAAAAATAATTTATTCATAATTTATACTCTACATTTATCTTTAAGTCAAACACCTTATTAAGTTTTTGAGTCATGGAAAGTAAGAAATGAATTTTTGAAGTCAAACACCTAATTATCCCTAGAACTCCTTTAAAAAGTTGATCAACCGCACACAATTCTTAAGCATGAAAAATGAGGTATTAAATTACTTGAAATAATTATATAATAAAGCTGTAAATTTTGGGAACCAATGCCACTCATTTCATAATTTTTGGGCATGTGGGTTACCAATTATGAATTTCTAAAAATTGGCACTTTGTAGGGTAATATGGTTAATAAACCAAACCTTTCAAAGGGAATTGTCCCCAATTTTTTAGGGTAAATGGTCATATATCTAATGGTCACCCATGTAACTATGTGGAAAATGTTGATATCCCTGAGGGTTTGGTGTGTGGTCTATATAATGATTATAGTTTGGCATTTTTGGGTGGTGGGAACCATATATCTTGGGCCACATGGTGACCCCACCATTTTCTTTGCATAGGGGGATATCAATTTACATTTAATGCCACCCAAATAACCATTATAGTTTGTCCAAATAATTAAATTCATTTAAATTTAGGCCTTATTTTATTTAAAATCTATGTTTTATAAAGTTTTACCCTAAACTTTTTATTAAATTCAGAACCAAAACTATTATAGTAGAGTTAAACCTTTTTTGGAACCCATATATAGAAAATTAGAGACCCATAGATATGGGAACCCAAAATGGACCCCCCTCAATTTTTTACCCCTTATGCATGAAATTAGATTGAGGATTTAAAACTTCATGGTTATCGATATTTAGTTTTTTCTCCATAATAGGTCCCTTTTATCCTATTTGACAATTGTGGGCTTTTGGAAGCCTTGAGACTAAGGATACCCCCATTTATTTTATTCCCTCTACCACATGAAATTAAAACTAAAGTATAAAAATAATAATTTAAAGTTTTTCCTTCATAAACATTATTAGCATCCATTAGTGTTTGTGGTGGAGCTTGAATCTCCTAAAGACATTTTTGGAAACTAGGTTCTTGCAAAATATGAACAAACATCCATGTATCGAAGAAACTTTTCAATTTGAATAAAATGGGAAAAGGACCAAAAGCATGGAGACTCCATTAATGATAGTCATCCAAGGTTGAGGAAGGATTAATATGGATAATTCATCTTCTAAAACCTCCTCCCTCATTTCTAAAATCTAATTTTGTATCTTAATTACTGATTTGAAGCCTTTATTTACTTCCATAATAATTTATATGTCTTCCTCACCTTTGAATAAATATGATGGTGGATGTTGAATCAATTTGACAGATGAGATAGTGTGTTCCATCCTTAGGGAGATTAAGTTAGATATTTTAGACCCCTTTGGAGGTTTTATGGGGATGAGATGTTTTTTCATTGAGCACTTTCCATGACTTTGACTTAATTCAAAAAAATTATTTAATTATGAATTCAATGTGAAACAAGCCATGTGATTGATCAGATTCACTCGAAGACATTTTGTGTGTGTGTGTGTGTGTGTGTGTGTGTGTATATATATATATATATATATATATATATTATATATATATATATATATATATATATATATATATATATATATTATTAGTTCTTAAATCTAACTCATCTTGGTTGAGTTTACTTTTTAGGCATTTAGGCTATGGAGCCTACTAGGATAACTTAGAGAGTTTTGGGCTTGTTTAATAGGTTTTAGGCTAATTAGAATAAGTGGTGTCAGCATGGTTATGTAGTGAATATGAGACCACTCATGTATTTATATCCATGTTGTTTTGGCATGTGAGTTTGTTTGGATGCTTTGTGTGTCTCATCTCTTGAATATGGCTAGCCAATTGGCAATGTATTTTTCTAAAATGTATGTTATACATTCTCAAAAAAATAATTGAACTATTTTTGTGTGGTTTTATTCATGTTAATTTCTAGGCATGACAATTTTGGTGTCAGAGTATGATTAAAACACTTAGATATATTGGGATTATTATTTGGTACCACTTGTTTTGAAATGAACTAGTTTTTTTTAATTTTTAGGTGATACATATTATTGAAGAGGGAGGCACAATATACACAAATATTTCCTTTGATTATGATCTCTTCAGCTAAGTATCAGATGCCTATATTTTTGCTTTGCTCTCTACACTTAGTAGACCCATCCTATGATTTGTTGGTCATCCATCAATTTAGTTTAACATATTAGGTTTTATGAAGGATTGTAACAAAGGCTTAAACCAAGATTTATTAATTTCAATGGCCAAAATAGAAAAGTGGCCATTATCTTACAAGAAAGATATTATGTGGTAGGCTAATGGGACTTCTCAATCACCTTTTATATATTCACCTTATATTGGATGAATTCATAGATAATATACTTTTATATATTGATCTTGGTTCTTAATATCAAGAGGATGACCTTAGTGTGATAGTAGAGTGTCATGTACATCTAGGGTCGAGATGGGAATTTCTAAGTTTATTAATGTTCTTGCAATCAAACATTGCCTTACCACTCAATTGGAGTATGTTATAGGGTTGTTTAATGTTTCTCTCACCTTAAGTGATGAGATTGGAATGATTTGGGATGTATTATATTAATACATCCTATTTTCCTTAGTTTTCAACTATTACCTTGTGAGTAGTTTCAATAAGAGTTTTGGCATAGTCCCTCCATAGCTTAAATCCTTATCTATGTCAACCATAGAGGGTTAGAGAGGCTTAGGGACATAATTGGTTTATGTGAGGGACCAAGAGACTTATTATGTTTTTCATGGTTTCCACTTAAAACCTATATATAGGCATATGAGTTTTTTTATATTTTATCTTCACCTTGTATGATTAACTGGAAATACCACATGGATGGCCTTATTAAGGAGTCTCATATTGTAACTTTAGTTTTTTTCTATTGTTATCTAAAACTACCCTTGCCTACTTTTGGTAGTGTTATATGGATTTGTTTTATCCTCATCATGGAGTGACTTTATATTGAATTTATAAGTCAAAAATTCAAAAATTATGTGTTATCTTATCACCAAGTAGGTGCAATCATTTACTTAATTAAAGTGACTACTATGTTATAATAGTATTATTTGCTTTTGTTGAATTTTTATCGATACCCAAGGTATACTAATCTAGTTTGGATGTTGATATCCAAATGTTGTGGTCAACAAACCCTTTGAGGTGATGACCCAATTTCTTGGAGTATTTTTATAGACAATACACTTGTGGGAACCATTAGTGGTTTGGAGGTGACCTTGCTAATAAGAACCTCAATAAGGAAATTATTTATGTTTTTTTCCTCACTACTAGAAGGTTAGAGTACATCATCCTATTTTTGGATCATCTTTATTTGACCAATATATCTAAGATAGTTTGAGTTCCTCAATTTTAGTTAGATAATTTCCCCTTAAGAGTATTTTTTCTTCCATGGTGGTGGCACCCAGTTGATTTTGTTGCCTATGAGTTGATAGCATTAATGAAAGAGAAGTTTAGTTCAGATCTATAGCTAGAATTAACCTAAAGTGGGTGTACCTCCTCATTGTTTAACATGCTCATGATAAGAGTATTCCTTTTATTTTTTAGATTGTATTGTAGTTTCTTAGAGCATACAGCTTATCATTGATTATGACATCTAAATTTTTTTTGTTTTCAAAATTTTAAGGTGACACTTCACTTTTTGTGTTGGCCATTATAATATTTTAATACTACAATTTTTAAAAATGAATACATAATATAATAGCATGTTGTACCATATTTAGTGTGTATGTTGGTCATAATTCCTAGAGTGCCCCATTTTAATAATCATGACACACCCTTGATTGAAGTTGTGAGTTTTAGGCCATCCTTGAGTATATATTAATGACAAGTGAATGTGTTGCACATCCTTCATTATTGGGAATTATTTTTCATAAGAGGATGTATTTTATAGTGATGTCATTTCATTAATCATCTAGGAGTGTCACTTGTACCTTAACTCCTTGTATGATGTCTTTCCCCCTTATTCACAAAGTTATCATCAATTTTTGTATGAGTTTCCTAAAATGCCAATGTTAATGTCTTTTAGATTAGATCTAGAAGGGACAAGTTTAAATGCACCATAATAGATACAACACATGTGTATTTGAAATTGGAATGATAATAAAGGACCCTTTTTGGAAATGAATTATATAAATAAATATGTGACCTTAGGTATCATATATACCTTTATAGATTTGTAAAATTATTAGTTATACTAATAATTGAGAGTTATTTTTTAGTAACATGTTGGGTAGGTGATTACTTAACATAGTTCATGAGTTCATAATAAATATTATAACCTTATTGATCACTAAGATTGAGAATCATTGGTGACTTGGTGATGTTTAAACCTTTATCTTAATTAAAAAAAGTCAATAGGGGCCACTTGTGCTTTGTGTATTGGGTGTTGTGTAAGCATGTGATACTTCTCACCTAATCAAGTGTGCACATGTTAGATGGGTTTTTTGATTTGATAACATCAATCCTAAGGGAGGAGATATATAAATAACCCTTAGGGATTGGTACCACCTTTGAGTTGTGGTAATGTTCTTCATGGTATAAAATTATAATATGTTATATTAGTGGATTCCTATCTGTTAGTATTTTGTTTATGGATTGACATTCTATATATTCCCTTGGTTTAGGAAGAGGATTTATTTTACTCACCATCAAGTGATAAAATCATAATTCCACTGAGTTTTATATATCTTATATAATGTTAATTAAGTGATCTTTCTAATTATATACTTATACCTTTAGTGTTAATTCACCTACATTCCTCAGCCTTCAAAATATGGTGTCTTTTGCTTTGTGATGGATACAGAAGTTGTATAGATGATTTTACTTAATCCTCCATATCATTTAAGCTTTTCTCCTATTTGGAGAAACATATTGTGATATTTACCACTTACAAGTTGGTAAGTGTGTGATGGTTTTAACATCTTGGAGTTGTGATGCATTATTCATATCATGTGAGAGCAGTGAAGAGTGTGTTTTTAGTTTGTGGTTATGTTAGACCCTATTCCAAAATTTTGGCCTTTTAGAGCCACACTTTTTAGTATTATTATATATGAACTTGTGAACTTTTACCACTACATGTGGTGTACCTTGAAATTATTTTGGCTCTTTATTTAGATTTATAAGTTGCTTGGGATCATATTTTATAGATTTCCTTGCTATGGATTTCAAGGCTATTTATCCATTTATTATTTTAAACCTTTATTGAATGTTGGATCTCTTAATTTTATTTCTTAAATTCAGTTTTGGATTGAGTTGGGTTGTCTAACCACTTTCTCCTTACTCATTACTTAGATTGTAATGTGTTGTTTAACCTTTTAATTTTTTCTAATTTTATGGATTCAGTTGGGATGCTTAATCAATTGAGTTTGCTACTTGATTATATTGGTAATTTTTAACTTGATAACATATGTTATTATGATGAGCCATTTTTATACCTTTCACTTTGTGCTAGTGTGGGAGTAGGAGGTGATAATTATATTGTTAACATTATCGTATGAGATAATCTTACAACTTATTTCATAACTTATTGATTAAATTGGGATAATTATCATGCTTGTTCCTATTATCAATCCAAGTTACACCCTATTTAAGGAGGTTATTAAAACCTACTTCAAACTTGGTCTAGCATGGTAATGGTCTAAAGGATGTGGGTGACCTTATAACTAGACCAAATGTCTAGATTATGGGGCTAGCTCCCTCGATACATCACTTATGGCTCAATTCCTAATACCTATTATTATTGGGCTGAAAAGGGATAGAAAGTATAGAAAATAAACATACATAAAGGGATGGTGATGCACCTATGTAAACATTCATTCACTCAATTTGGAATTTAACTAACACTAGTAAGAAATGAAAATGATTGAAACTTAAAACTCCAGTGATTGTTATGCAAAAGTGTTTCACATAAAGGTTTCACTAAGTGATCATAACATGAGGGTAATGATGGAAGGCCTGATTCAAGACATTAAACAATCAATATATCCACTCCAAGCTTAGACACTCAACATTCAAACACTATATGTGACCTATATAAGATGATATACTAGTAACTAGGTGAGACTAGGACTTACCAAGGGAGAAAACACTACCACATGTGAAAATTAAAATTATTAGACAAACTAAACCTATATCAAGGAATCTAAAAATAGTCATTTTATTCACTTAAGAGGTTACAAAGCTAAATCTTGGTAGAGTTTCCTCATGCCCAAGAGAGGGATTTAAATTAAGGCCTAAAGGCCTGAATAAATAACAGAAAGAGGAGAGAAGAAGAGGGAGAATGGCATAGAGGAGATAAGTATGGGTCATCAATGACCAAAGGTAATTCAAAATTTAGTCCAGAGCTTAGTTATATTTTCTCTCTACTCTACAGATTGAGCACAAACCCGAGGTACTATTGTAATCTAAAAATGAATTGAACATGGAAACACATTGGTTTTTTCCCTCTCAAACATTCAAACATTTGAACCTATTCACCATGTGTCTGTAAAAATAACTCCTTGCATCTCCAAAACTCCTCCTAAGAAAATCCATATAGTATGGATCTATACCACTTCAAAACATTGTTGAAACCTATAAAATCTCCTTCATTTCCTCTTTTTTTAGATTCAACCCATCATTTTAGGGAAACATGGAGGAAAACATGGGTAAAAAATTCATCTCAAAGCAAGGGACATGTCAAGGAGAACAAAAAAGATGGATATTTCACATGTGGGAGCTCTTTTGATGTTAAAACACTCTTCTATACTTGTAAAGGGGATATTTTAAAAGCATTAACCCATTTGACCAAATAATTTCATGATCATGAGGGTGATTAGAGATATTATGGATGCTTTAGTGGCCTTTTGAGGTAAAAAATTATCATTTTAGGACCAAAATCTTCACTTTAAGACCACATAGATATAGTCTTAAAAGAATATTACTAGTGAAAATAACAAGAGTATATTATATACTTATTAAAATTTATCCATGAGGCTTTTATGTATCTTCATCACCTTTTTAAGGCTCATAGTCATCCCCATACCTTGAATATATTAAATACATAAAATAAACTCATAGTGAGTCATCAACTACCATCTTCAGTTATCTTTATTAAGGCATTCATGATCACTAAAACCACTTCAAACCATATTCAAGACATCTAAACATACTCAAACATCATGATGATACTTAACACTAAATAAAATAGGTATGAAAATAACAAGACACTGAGACCTACTCCCTTAACTTGACATTCAAAGACATCCTAATGATCTAGTACATCACCTAAGGGCCCAAGACATCTAAGAGATATGATGATCACAAGTAGACTCAATGACACCTATAGGATTATGGAATGACTTAAATAAGTGATTATGAGACATCATGAATCAAGATATCATCATGCAGAGACTTAGGTGAGTGTCATGAAAATGTTTTAGCTATAAGGGTTGGCATTTGGCCTTGGGAGGCCAAATTTCCAACATTTTTGGTCACTCACAGGGGTTGATTAGCCTGATGGTCAAGATAGCCATCTAAATTTTCATGATAATGATATTATTTAATAATTACAACATTTTTTTTATGACTAACTTGGACTACCAAACAAATTTAATAATTTATGACTGCAACAAACAACAAGACTCAATATAAATAACAAAATAAACACACATAAACTAAGAAGTACACCTATCCTAAGGAAAATAACAAGAAAACAAAGAAATAAATAAACAAACTAAACTTATGTTGAACACTTATTGAAACAAGAAAAAACTAACTTGAGATCAAAACCTTCCTTTAGGATCAAAAGGAAAATTTTATTGACCACTATGGTACCATGAGGTTTGATTGCCACATCTTGATTTGAGTCCAACTAAGCATTGCCCATTTCCCAAGAGAGGGATTCCAAATAAAGGAATTTTTCATGAATATATAGCATAATAAAGAGATAAGGAGAAGGAGAGTGGCATGAAAGAGAGAAGAAAATGTCTTCCATTATCTTAGTCAACTCATTACTTCAGTTTTAAATAGTTACATAGTCCTCCATAAGACTTTCCATGCATTGATACTCTCTAATGACTCATTATGCATTGAGATGGGGTGGTTGAGGATGTAATTTAATAATTAAACCTTCTTTAAATCATTATAATCCACTATTTAGGTCAAATAACTTTTTTCTTGGTATGAACATACAACAAGAATCCTACTTTTGAGCAATTTGAAGAAGTCATGAAATTGACTTCTTCCTCCATAATGGATATTTAAAGTGCACTTATATTATTCAATTTAGTCATTTAAAAATCTTAATATCCCTATATTTACCCCTTTTATATATTTTTACACCATTATTCATTCCTCTTGGTTGACTAAGTAGGTCTACTAGGCCAATTAGGCTTAGTAGCTTAACTATTTGCATTTTATGGCCATGAAAGCCTATAATATACCTTGATAACATATGAATAAGTGATATTTATTCCTAAATAAATTTTTAAAACCATAAAATAGGTCTCTTTGAGTAATTCATACTTGTAAACTTATCAAACTAGGTGACTAGGTCACCTTTTCATTCACATCTGTAAACTAGCTGATTAGAGGATACTCACAAAGGAATTTATAGGTATATCCTTTGACATATAATTATTTGATAAGGTGACATAGGGTCCAAACAAACATATAAAATTATTGTAATTTTATTAAACTACCTTGTACCTCTCTTTCTACTCTTTTTCCTCAAAAAACACTATTTTTTGACATGTCTTTATAATTATATACAAAAAGGTACCATGGCCATGACCCTCTCTAGATTTAATTCATGACTAAATTGTTTATAAAGTCATCCATGGGCGTTTGAGTGCAATAATATTCACTTTTATAAAGAACGGTTTGCATTAGGGAGAGTTTTAGAGGTCCACCATATTAACAATGGTTCATAAGCTAAGAACCTCCAAACCAAAACTTATTTCCATGGATATTTATAACATATACCCTTCAAATTTATTGAAAATATTGAGTTCCCATGTAAAATTTGTGTCAATATACGTATGTAGGGAAGTCAACTTGTAGTTTTATGCAAGTAATATGGACATGCTATCAGTCTTAGCAATGATTCATAAAAGTGGTCCCCTTAATGAAACTCTTTTATCCATGGATTTTAATTTAATAGTGGTACATACCTCTTTATAATATCATTTTCTTGAAGTCCCTATGTGGTGAAAGATCCAAGCTCTTGAATAGATAGTTTGAGGTGACTATGTAGACCATGTAGTTTAAATTAGCCTTCAAGGACAAAATTGATCTTTAACCTATTTATATATACTTTAAAACACTTTATTTAGACCTGTATCATCTTTATACACCTCCTCATGAATTCATTTTTTCTTAGGAGAGTCTGAGAGTGCTCCTATGGTGGTATAGGCCCTCTAGTCTAAAATAGGGTTTTCAACCTAATTAGCCTTTTATGAGTTTTGAGATCCAAGTGACCTAAGGTGAATTTAGGGGTTAAAAATCATCATAAAATATTTTTTCCACCAATATTTAACCTTATTCAATAACCTTATCTTCCCATAGTCCATTGTGTCTCTATTATCTTATGATTGTGCTTGTAAGTTACTCTACCTGTTTGGGTGTTTGGGGAAGATAGAGGTCTAAAATTCATTTCTCCTACAAGGAAAAAATTTATGGATTTTAATATCATGTTATTAAGGTGTAAAATATCCCTTGGAACAAGTTTTTCCATTATTTCCATTCCAATATACTCTATACAGTCAGCTTAGGGTTTGGGTTTCACTAGGCCTGAGTAACCTTAAGACTGGGTTTGGTGCTTTTAGCCCTCCAACTAAGTTCATTATATCTTGAAAACATTAGTAAATCCCTCTCACTAATATATAAATTTTTATCAACCTTGAAAAACTTCCAAATATGTACTAAACTCCTAGTTGGTATGAATAGGTTGGTTATAGGTTTGTCTTGTTAATTAGCCCTCAAGGGAATTTTGTCTTGAAAATTAAGTTTTAATTATTAAAAAAAATTATGAGGACTTAAAATCACATTTTAATACCTCAAAAAACCCTCTCATAAAATGCAATCTCTTTTTCTTATCCAATTCTTCTTAATATCTCATTTGGTCTCATGAATGACTATCAACAAATAGAGGTCTTTCTGAGACAAAATAATGAATGTCTCCACTATTATTATCACCTTAAGGATAGTGTGAGCACATAAATTAGTTACCATGACCATTTTTACCAAATTTTAATACCTAAATACCCATATATAGGTTCTAAAACCTCAAATTCTACTTAAATTATCTATGGCATTGACTATGAGTGTTGATTCTGTATATAAATGCATGTTGTTTATGTTTCTTAGCTCTGTTGAGATATCACTGACATCCTAAATATCCTTAATATTTTTAAATAATTTTAATATAAATATGGATTCATAACTATTATTAGAGGTTCCTAATGTAATATAACATGCTAAGGATGAGGATAGCTAAGTTTTGTTATACTGCACAGGATGGTATAGAGAATTCATAATTAACAAAGGCATGACATATATGAGTTACAGTGTGATAGATAATAAATAATATTAATCCAAAGTTTTATTAAGGTATGTAAATTATTTGGATTACTTTAGATAAGATTAAACCAAATATTAAATAATGATAACATAAACAAGAAATATCATAAGAAATATAATAGGTAACCATAACCAGGCAGCCTATATTGATCTCAACAAAGGTTCATCATCTTCTTCATACAAACATACATATTTATAGTTGATACATTTATTGAATATTAATATTCTTCTCATAAATTGACACCAAAGAGAGGAGACTATTCATCCTCTATCCCTTTATAACTCATGAAGGATAAGATAAAATACATATAGCTAATAATTTCATACATAATGCATGAATATTCAAAGAATATCTTTCATAACTTTACTTATCCATTTTATTCTCCCAAAACTTTCCCAAAATTAAAATGTTGTCTTGTCCTGAGATAATGTCATAGGTTCATCTATTTGTGTGCTGAGGATAGAATCTAAAAAATTAGGTAGACTAGCAAGAGTCACAGTAATTGCTCAAAGCACCATTTCCAGTTTTCACCTCTTGCATACTACTTAGCCACCCTTTCAGGTTTTCAAATAAGTATCATACCAACCTAACACCCTTTTGGGTTTTCAATAGGTTTCAATAGCTTTTCATAACCAGGTGGCTTCCCTTTATGGGTTTTTAACCATCTTAGCCCTGCTTGTCTCACTAATCATCTCTAAAAAAAAAATTGCTCAAAAAATTACGAAAATTTTTCAAAAATTGTCCATTATGCAGTACTCAACTAGAAGTAGGAAGCATTTTTGAGAAATAAGGCTAAATACTAGGATCCTTGGCCCTAAATTGAATATTTGTGTGTTATGTGAGTTATTTTTAGTGTTATGATGGTTATTTATAAAGAGGAACTTTAAGGATCAGGGCCACCTCACTATAGAATAGAGCCAAGTTAGTTTTGAATGCATCCCAATCGAGCATCACTTCTTGAACCATGAGAATCAATATGTGCATTAGTGCATAACATCTAATGAGTTCCTTTAGGCCTGAGTCCTTAGTGGTACTCATTTCTTCCTTTATATTGATAATATTTAGTTGAATTTTTTTACTCAATTGCTCCAAATTTTTTGCATGTCATTCTACCTAAAGACCTACAAATGGTAGCAAGGTTAGTCTAAACCTTAGGTCTTTCTAGCAGTTGAGGATTCAATCATGAAAATTATCCCTAGCATTGAAATATTATTGGAGAGCAAGGTTAGTTTCATTAGTTGAGTTACTTTAGTTGTGTATTGTTTTATTGTCAATGGTAGTTGTGGCAAAGTCTACACTAGAGCTGGTAACTAAATTACTAAGCTATTATTTCCAGTTTAGTAGGATACATGCAAGCTGATGGGGTTAGAGGGCTATGATGTAAATCATGTCTTGATACTCATTTAGTAGAGTCATCAAATTAGTGGCATTAATCTTCAAATTATGACCCAAGATGCCAACTGAGTGAAGTTATTATGCTACACACTAATCCTTTGTAAGCTCCAAGATCAAGGTCTTGAGCCTGCTTTATTCTGACATCACTTGGTCCTTAATTACTCGAGAGGCCAAATATGGGAAAGTATCTTCGATCATATTCACCACTTTATGAAGATGACCCCTGATCTCCACAATATCTACCCTTATCTAATCTTTCTCTTGCTCTAGGGATGTGACCTTTTGCATGATAGAGACTTGAAAAGCTATAACACCCTCTAACTATTTATTTAAAGGTAACCAAGAGACATCAAGTGAAGCCTCCTACTTGACTAAGATCACAACCAATGTGTTTGCTAAGGATATAAAGTTAAGATGTGTCATAGTAGCTAGAGGGAGTGAAAAGGTAGTGCATCAAGTAGTGACTGGGGGAATGTCTCAAAGCTAAACACCTCCTAGTGGAAGTTATGGCGCATCTATAATCCTACCTAAGTTATGGGTGGAACTTACTACTATGTTTTAGCCTCTACTATCAACTTAGATTACTACACAACATCTTCATCCATATTTTGTTTGACATCTTCCTCTGATCTTCTTCTTCCCTCTTCTTCTTCTTGATTCTTCTTCCTCTCTTTTCTTGTCCTCTTCCTCTTTCTTTCTATTTTCTTCCTCTTCTTCCTTTTTTTTCTCTTCTACTTCCTCTTTTTCTTTCTTCTTTATCTTAACTTCTTCTTTCTACTTTTTCTCTTATTCTTATTTATTCTTTTGTTCTTCTTCTTTCTTCCTTTTCTCTTATTCCTTCATAGCTTGGGCTTTCACCTGGGCTTGGGCTTACACTTGGGCTTGTGCTTGTGTCTACACTTACTATTATTGTAGGGCTTCATCATGTTCTTCTTCTTTGTGGTAGCTTCCTCTACCTACCACTATGCCTAGTCTATTGTGTTATTTTTTTGTTTTTCTACTTCTTTTTCCTTTCTCTTTTTCCTCCTTCACTTGTTATGTTGTGAGGGTTACTTCTTGGGCCTGTCTAGCCATCTCTTAAGAATTTTACATGTCTATCTCTACATCCTTAGCCTTTTTTAAGGCCTTAACTTCTTCATCTTGTTGCATTGCTTATTAATACTATGCTTCTTATTTTTTCTCTCTTTTTATTCCTTTTTAAGATGACATTTAGTTGCACAAGTAAATTCCTCCCTAGAAACTTATTGTTCCTCCACTATTGCTTATTCTTATGAAATTTCCTAAACCTCCTATGCCTATGGTGATGGTGGGGAATCCTCTAGTTGCACCTATAAACTTTAAACCTTTTATTTCTTTCTATCGATTATGACTAGTCTATGTCATGGTGGTGGTACATAAGATTTAGGAGTAGGTTGTACTTTTGTATAGTAGTTAGTTGATCAAATGTGTGTTATTCTAAGTTAGGGGTGACTCTTACCTCCAAATGTGTTTTGTGCCTACACAAAATTTGTTGTGGTGGACTCTCTATTATGGCTATAAAGATGATGTCAAGTGTGAATGTTAGAGTAGTCAAAGGCTGGAAGAAGTCCATTTTTCACTAAATTTTTTCTACCTCTTCTCAAATTGTGTCAACAATTATGGAAGGTGGGAAAATTAGGATTTCTACCCATAGCTCAGGTGGAACCTTTTTTTGAATTTTCACTATGTATATCACTTTCCATAAAAATAACTCTTTCTCTTCCTCCTTCTCATAATAGTCTCTAGCCATGTCTACCAATATGACCTAGTAGATTGCATATGCATCGTTACCCATCTACATGAGGTTACAAGAGTTGACTATCTATGACACCTTTAGATCATCCTTATAGGTCATCATGTTGCATGTTTTTCACTTTAGGGGAGGGGATATTGAATGTGGATCTACTTTATGCTTCCCCTTCTATTGTTACAATCTTGATGCTAACTCTAGTTGTTGTTTAAGAAGAATGTCTACACCTAGTGGTATAGATTATAAAGGGGTTTCTCATTTAGTTGCATGCTCTTTTATTTAGGCTACTTTATCCTATGACATATCCATCATGATGAATAAGGGGAGTTATTTGAATGGTGAGCATGGTAGCTCATGAATTGTGATAAAGACTCCCTTGGGAAGTAGAATGGTTGTGACATATTGACCCAGGTATTATAGGACATCAAGTGGTACTCTGGGGTGTGTGGTAATGAGGTTCAAACACTCCTCCCACTAATATTTGAGCTTCTCCTCATGTACGAGGGCTCTAAGTTCCTGCATCCATATTTTTTTGTAGAACTAATGCACTAGCCAATAATTTATATCTAGGTGTACTTATCCATATGGTGATTTCTAATATGTGAATCAAAGTAGAAAGATCAAAAATGAATACTAGAACATCTTCCTAGGAGTGGTGTGTCACTTATCAATGTTTTTTATCAACTCTTGGATGAATTACTTAGGCTAATTAAATTCTTCATTCTAATGGATCATCTTATGAGTGATGTCCACAACTCCCTTAGCTATGTGCTTGATAGACTTAGTTGTCTACCAAAATCTTCTAGTGATATACTAGATGATAATGTGTACTATTTCATCAGGGATTTCATCAATAAGAATCCCTTAATTTTGTTACACATATAGGTCCCAGACTTATTTAAATATGGGAGATGTTTTGGCCTTGTAGGGTAGCAAGGAATTTCCACATGAAAACATGTCCAAGGCTTGGGCCATGACTTGTGTGTTAATTACCATAGTCTCATCTAGGCCCAAATAGATTATGCCCTAATTTTATCACCCAATAAATATTTAAACTATCTCTCCTAGGTTACCAAATGTTAGCATCCATAGTAGGCACTCAATGTTTGTGTTCTAAAATTGGTGGAGAGCTATGAGGGTGAGTGGTTATACAACATCAATAGGATCAAGGTGGAATACCTTCTACTTGGATTCACATAGGTAATGAAATTTCTCTTGATCACTGTACATGGTTTGTCAAGTGTCATGTTGAAACCCATGGATTCATTTTATGTTGTAGAGAGGGGTTGTATTAGTTGAATGGTATCCATGGATGCGTGAGAGGAAATTTGAATGCTTTATGTAATGGTTTAGGTCTTCATAGTTTTAATTCATGAAAATATGTCAAGGATGAAATGCAAACTTAGTGTTTGAACTTAACTTTTATAGATTTGGTGACTCTTAGCTTCCACATCCAAGCCATGCTTAGTTGTCTAGTCATCTTGAATGTAGTGCTAGATGTGGAAAATTTGCATCTTATCTAGCCATTAAAGTACTTAGTCATTGTGTATGTGTGTAATTACACTATTATGTTCTTTGGTGTTTGTATGAAGGGTATGAGTAGCTAATGTTGACTATTTGTTGATTTGTTGAAGATCACATCAATTGTCCCTTGGTTCTTGTATTGACTTTCGATGGATGACCTTTATCTAATGGATATATTATTTATGGGATGTTTTGGAATCTTTCTTGGACTTAATAATTTTTAGTTCCTCCTCTTTTACTTTTCCATTAGCACATGTGGATCCTCTTATGCAGTTCTAGTGCATGTGATGCTTGGTCTTTATACTTCATAAATGTTGTTACTAAGATCATCTATAAACAAAAAAATAGAAAATAAACACATAAAAAACATGTAAAATAGGGAAATCCTAATCTACATGGTGTTACTCAGTACCCACTCATCTTGCAAAATGAGATCAATAGACTATTGCTGGTAGGGCTTAAGCTTACAACCATTTACCCACCTTAGTAACATTGTTCCTTAAATATCCATTAAAACCATGGTTCCTTGCTGCATTAGGTAATATATAATGTAGGGCCCTTTCCATATTATTTGTAGTTTACTTGGAAATTCTCTTAACTTGCTATCATATAGTAAAACTATTTGATCTTTGTGAAATTATTTGTGGTGAAAGTTCCTATTATGCAAGGCTTTATGACTTTGCTTATGCACTTCCTATGTCCATGTTGATTTGCATTTAAAATCATCCATCTAATTTATTTCTAGGGGTTAATTAGTAATATACTCATGATCTATGAGTTGCATGACCATGGAAATGTACAAGCTAGGTACTATATATTCCATTAACATGACTGCTTCCAAACCACACACCAACTGGAATGGTGTAAATATTGTAGCTATTTTTCAATGTGTGTGATATTCCCATAAGATCATAAGAATGAAATCTTCCCAATCATCCCATTTTACATCACATGTTTTTATAAGTATTTTTTCTAGTACCTTATTGGAGGCTTCAACTTGGCCATTAGCCTATAGATGATAGGTAATGATTTTATGATAAGTGATCATAAACTCTTCAATCAAGGCCTTGATGGTGTTATTTAGAAAATGTATTCATATAATGCTAAATAAATTTATAGGGAATCTAAACTTGGTAATGATATTTTCATATAATAAATTCACTACACCCTTCGCACTATAGCTAGGTGTGGTAGTAGCTTCAACCTACTTAGTAAAATAATCTATTATAGTAATGATGTACATTGATTTTTTACATTTTCTTAGTGGTTTGATTTGTCTAATAAAATAAATCCCCTATTATTTAAAAATATGATTTGATAATAGGGGATGTAATGACATCTCATCTTTATAGAGTGGTCTACCCATGCATTGGCAGACTTCATAGTACTGCACAACTCTATGTGCATCCTAGAACAAATTTGGCCACCATAGTCCACTCTGTAAAATATTTCTAATTATAGCCTCTCCTATGAAATTTCCTCCCATGACTCTTTTATGAGCTTCCTCCAAGAGTTGAGATCATTAATGTTTGAGGACAACCCTATGTAGGACTTCATCCTTTCCCAATTTACATATAAGTCTATTAATGATGGTATATGATAGTGCTCTAGTCACAAACTATTTTTTATCCCATTCATACAAGTGAATAGGGAATATTATTTACTTGAAGAAGTTGGCAATGGCTTCAAAGTTTTTAAGAATCATAGAGACATATAAAATATGGGCATTAGGAGAGTCTTCTTATAATTATTCTATCTCTTTCCCATTTAGGATATACTAAGGTGGTTTAGCCCTACAATTCCCCTTCCTATCTTGTAATTTATGAAAAATTGAAACTCTTGGAATAGAATCAACCATCAAGATATTTGTGCTCATAGCATTGATTTGTTGACCAGATATCATAAGGCTTGATTGTCAATGAAATAATTTAAATGGTGTTGCAAATAGATAATGCTAAAATTTATAAAGTGTAAACATGATGGTTAATTCTTCTCACTCAGTAGTTGTAGAGTTTTTCTCTGTGTCATATAGTTTTTAGCTAGTAAAGTAGATAGGATGGTCAAGTGCACCATCTCTAGGTCGTGAAATTAAAACAACAACTATAATGCCCAAAGTATCTAAATGTACATGGAAAATATTGTTCTAATCTAGAAAAACTAGTATTGGCATAGTAACTAGTCATTGTTTTAGCTTAATAAAAGTTACTTGACATTATGAAGTCTAGTCAAATTTTGCATTTTTATGTAGTAAAGTTTATAGTAGAGATGAGATAGTTGTGTAGCATTTCATAAAATTTAGTAGTATCATATATGTTCAATAAAAGAGTGCACTTTAGTATAACTAATAGGTGGAGGCATACATAGTATTATTGTAATTTTTACCTGATCTATAAGAATACCTTCACTGTATACTACATGTCTAATCAAAACTCAAAATGGTGTGAAAAATAAGAATTTATTAAAATTCAAGGTGATGCATAAGGATTAACATCATTACAACATTAAACATAGCTTGGACAAATGCTCTTTGAATAGGTAGATGCCTAATCATCAAGGTAATCTTCTAGGAAGTCATGAATGAAATCCTTGAATGTTGTAACCACTACATGAGAGAACACTATAGGTATGTTCTTAAGGACAATATTCATGAAATTTTATGTAAAATAACCCCATTTTGTTGAAAAATTTTGTTTGGATCTATCCTCTTTTATGATCAGAATCTGATGATGTCCAATGAACCCATCTGTGAAAGAATATACTTTGTGTCCTATGACAGACTCCAAAACATTGTCTATGAATGGTATTGGAAATGGGTCATTTATGAAGGCATCATTTAGAATGTGTTAGTCCCCATATACTCATATTTATCTTATTTTCTTGGGTTAAACTACTAGGGGGCTTACCCAATAAAATTTTTCTACTAGATAGATTATTCTTGTATCTTGCATTCTATCCAATTTGACCTTTACTTTCATATTCATATTTGGATTGAGATTATATGGCCACTTCTTGACTGGCCATGCACACTCCTTTAATTCAATGTGCATCTCAATAAGAGATGGTTCAACTCAAAATTCTAATAATTTGGTGGGAAAGACATCTTAGTAATACTTGAGGAGTTGTAGAGCTTCTAAAATTTCATTTTCCATCCAATAATCCCCTATGCTTGCTAGTTTTGGAACCTCCTTGATTCTAATGTTAGTGACATGTTTATTCATAGGCTATTGATAAATATTTTATTTTTAATCATCTACATATTCATGTATACTCCTTTGCCCTTCATATTTGGGAATTTGGATGTTGAATAATTTATCTTCTTTAGTTAGTACTGTGTTGGTGTCCTTGAGTGGTTTTATAGGTCACTCAAGCTCAAATAAATCATTGAAATCTAGGTCACCATCAAAATATGGATCTTCATTATCCTATGTCTCATCTTGTATGTGGTGATATGGTTGTGTTAGAGTTTTTTCTTCCTTAGAAAATTTGTACCTTTGTAATGCCTCATTAATATTAGAGGTTGCATTTTTCTATGCAATAGATTCTGTCATAGTGCTCAAGTCTTATGCACACCCATGGCACAAAAACTAATTGAGTTTCTACAATACATTGTGGACTAGTAGATTTTCATCTTAAAACACAAAGGTCTATATAAAATCACTCTACACTTGTGTTCAATTTTTGGTCTCCCTTTGGCATTCTTGGTACATGTACCATGATTCTAATAGCAGAACATGTGTATAGTAGAAGATATGAACCCATTATTTTGGTGCAACATGTTCATCATTCTGGATTTAAACATGCTTATGTACATTGAAATTAGGGCACTCACCTTCTTGAAATAATGCCAAATGGTGCATATGAATTGTGGCAACTAAAACCTACTGATCATGAGCTTATAAGTGTCATCCTATTCAAGCTGGTCATTATGATGAGTTTCCCACCATGTCATAACAACTCCCTTTAAAGCATAATTTAAATAACTAACTCATTGATTGATAGTCAAAACATGGACTTGTAAGTATAGGATGAAATCATTGATGTCCTTCATTGCATAGTACATAGGCAATTATTGCTCATGCACAAAGACCATTCATATTGGCCAAAGTTCATGATCACCTTAAGATAAATTGAGGAGGTGGGTATCTGAGTCACCACTAATAGATGAAACTACTTCTCATGGTAAAGTGCCTTCCTTTGTTAGCTTTATGTAGTCTTGCATGTGATCACTGGATTGATATAAGAAATCAAATTCTAACTAATTCAAAGATTTTATAAACATATAGGCACATTCTTCAATGATAAACTAATTTACCACCAATTATTTAGCTATTGGTTTGGGCCTTCACTATTCTAATGTCTTGAGTTGTTAAGTGATCTATGATTATACCTATGGTTTGGCATGCTGGTACAAGAAGCTGCATTTATCTACATGCAGAGTTTTTGGATTCTCCTCAATATTGACCTTCATCCAACTAGTTTCATATAAAATATAGGGGGATTCTATTTTAGTTAGAATTATGTAAGGATTATGCACTTTGTTGAGAGGAATGATAATAACTTTATCACCTTCATGTGCCTCAAGCTACTTGTGCAATGTATTGATATTCATTTATTTATCATATGCCCATTTTTTTCCTATCAACATAGGGTAGTGAATTACTATAGTCTTCATGTCTATGACCTCAAAGTCACCTCATAAAGACAAGTCTATGACTTCGATTTTGACATCCTCTAATATGCCAATAGGCTTAACTTTTCCATAATTATCTAAGCTCAAAATCATTAGGATGTAGCTGAGAGATGCTCATCTAATAGCTTTCCATGTATATGTATGAATCATATTAACTATGCTACCAAAATTAAAGAAAGCATTTAGGATCTCATAACCAGCAACCTCAATCTCAATTCATGTGTCAACATCCTAGGGTTTCTTCATTTTGATATACCAAACTAGTTTTTCTATCTTTTCTTGATCATGCTATGCACATTCTAAAAGATTATGTAGTAGATTCATGATGTTTTGCGATATGTCTTAATTGTGTAGAGTAATCAAAATTTTCAAGAGATCTATGAGCACAGTGACAACTCCATTTTTTCATATAATGCACACTATTTGGACATACATTTGTGCATTGATTACTACAACATCACCATCAGTAGTTTCTTGATGTTGAATGTTCTTTAACAACTACAAAGCTTCATGCATAAGATTTTTTTCTATAGCTAGATCTAGATATTTATCCTATTTAAATTTTTTTATGCCCTAATCCTGAGGCATCTCAAGTGGAAGAAGCCCTTTTTTCACATTGTTATCATGTCATAACCTTCAAAAATGCATTTTATTTAGTCTCTGTACTTATCAAATTTACATTTCAAATAGTTGTGTCCTTTATCTGCTTCTCTAAAATATGACAATCCTTTGTGTCATATTGACCAAAGACTCTATAGTATGCATAATATGACTATTATTATGGGTTCATCAGATAATTGCATTGGACGTGATCATATTTCCCATATATATAGCATTTTAGAGGAGGTCTTTGATAGTTATTGCCTTTACTTCCTTGGTATCCTCCTATATAACCACCTCAACCTCCTCCTCTATTAGACTGATATCCCCCTTGATATCCTCCTTGGTATTATGCAAATTTCAAATTATAGCCCTTCTCATTATTATCTCCTAGGTTGAATTGTTGTTATATAGTTGGAGGGGTCCAATTCATTTGTTGTTGCTACATTATGGGTGAGCTCCAAGGTGTTGCATACTAATACTGAGGGGATGTAGGTGTCCAACTCAATGAATAAGAATTCCATCCAACTAAACCATGAGGCTAATACTGTAGTGAACTTAAAATCTATTATGGACCTATTTGGGTCACACAACTCTTATCATTTTCTAGGCTTGGGCTTGCATGCTTTGTCAAAGTGATTTGTTACACTATGATAGAAAATATATTTTTGGAGATGCCCTCTCTAAGCTCATATAAATATCTATAATTATTCTCATCATAGTTATTTGACTTATATAAATTACAATATAGATTCTATATATTTTTAATATATTGTTGTAGAAGATGGCATTATGTTGTGGCATGCCTTACTACCCAATAGAGTTCATAGAATTCTATCTTGAGTTTAGGATAATCATTTTAGTGGTGTCATTTTATACACTCTATGCACCATATATTCAATTTAGGCTTATCTACCTCATGGTATTACTCTATTTTTTTTCATGAAATCTTATAGTGTGTTTTCAATTTTAGAATTAGTAATAGGAGCTTCTCTATAATCCTCAATCTATTCTATGTGTAGTGCAATAGCTCTAGCATCTATTTTTGTCTCATATTGGGTTTTCACAGTGGAAAACCAAATCCTATTTCATAGTCCTTAAATTAACCATGATGTTTTTTATTTATATGTTAAATCAAATTATACCTTATTTATTACATCAAAAAATCTGTGATCATAGTCATAGACTAAGTCTCTAGACTTTTGCCTTATCTCTTTCAAATCTTGTATTATCAAGCTAATGCATTTTTTAATCTTAAATTTTGAAAAGAGCTAATACTAGATGTCTTTTAAACTTCCTTGTTGAAGATCTCTTTTATGTATGAACTCTAGTGCTCTCCCAATTAGAGCCCCTACTAATTCACACTTTTTAAAATTTTCATCAATGACACCCTTAACTTGCCATTTCATTTTGTAAGTTAGCAGGTAATTTTTAGGGTTTGTAGACCCATCATAGATGGATAAGTTTAATAATCCTCCTAAATAATTCAAAATATTGACTGGTATAAATGGATTTTTCTACATAATTGATATTGGAAGTATTTATGTTCTGAGTGATCCTACTTACATACTACTATGTGCACCAAAAGAATTATCATGCACATTTTATTTGACTATGTTTCCTTCTTGTTTTTGTTCATCTTCAACTAATCCTATGGCCTTATAATCCTTCCTAATGTATTTTATATTTATTTACATACCCCAATGGTTTAGTTTCTCTAAAAATGGTCTTTCCCAATCCTTATCCTCCTAGTCACCTAGCTAAAAAATTCTACTAGAATATAAAAGATTGGGTTGCAAGGACTCATTTACTTTAGGTGAATACTTATTTCCAATTAGTTCTTCCTCTAGTTCACTTGAACCTATAATTAACCTATGAATAAATTCTATTTCTCTATGTAATTCTTATTCTTTTGATAATACCCTTTATTTTAGCTATGCACTACTTTTATCTTCTATTTTTTCTACTCCTAAACTATTCTCATCTTCCTCTTCATATATCTCATCTTCCTCTTCATATATCTCATCTTCATCTCATTATTCATCCTCTCATTCCATCTGTCAGCATCCATCATCATCCTCTTTATTTATTCTTTTATCATCATCCCACCCATCACATTTGTGCACTCATTCATCATCTACTCTATTGTTACTCTTACTTCTACTCACATCTACTTGGGTATTCTTCTATTTATTCCATCTATTTTGTTGTCGCAGTTCCTATTCTAAATCTATAGTTTTATTTTAACTCTTCTTTCCTCCCATCTCCATTATAGATTCAGTTTTAAGCTCTACTTAATCATATATCCATCATTCATCATCATATACACACATCCCCATATGCCTAAAAGTGACTACTCCATATTGGCTAGAGTAGGCACCATGGCTGTATCCACAACCAACATATTTAACAAGAGAGGTATATATTTCAAAAAAAATCCTCTAATTCCTTGAAAAAAATGGTCCTACATATCTTTGAATGTTCAATATCATTGCATTGTAAACTCAGTGATATATCAATCTATGGTGGTGGTAACCTAGTAGTTTATTACTTACATCCAATTAGTTTCTAGTTTCAACAACTAGTCTATCTTTTCTTCAATCTAGGTAATAGTTTCTTTCATTATGGGATTGAATCAATAGTATTCTAGACTTTTCAATCAAATAGTCATCAATTTAGGCTACTTGTACTAGAAAATTTCATATATTTCTCTGTAGATATGCTCCTAAATGATTTCACATGTGGTAATATTAGTCCGTTTAAATTTTTATTTTGTGAAGTGCCATAATTTCTGGTATAACCATGTTTTAATGTCTTGTTTTCCTAGTAACCATCTTAGCATAGTTTTCTCTAGAAGGATTTTGTTCCATGCTCATCATACCATTGTTAGTAGAGGTTCCTGATAGAATAAAACATGCTAAGGATGAGGATAATTAAGTTTTTTTATACTACATAGGATGGTACATAGAATTCATAATTAATAGAGGTATGATAAAGATGATTTATAGTGCAATAGATAGGAACTAAGATTAATCCAAAGTTTTCTTAAGGTATGTAGATCATTTAGATTAATTTAGATAAGATTAAACCAAACATTAAACATGATAATACAAATAAGAAATATGATAGGTAACCATAAATAGAAAACCTATATTGATCTCAACAAAGGTTCATCATCTTCTTCATACAAACATACATATTTATAGTCACTACAATTCCTAACTATTCATATTCATCTCATACATTGGCACCAAAGAGAGGAGACTATTCATATTCTATCCCTTTATAGCTCATGGAGGATAAAACAAAATACGTATAGACAATAATTTTATAAATAACACATGAATATTCAAATACTATCCTTCATAACTTTACTTATCAATTTTCTTCTCCCAACAAGAACCTTCCAAACATGCTCTACTTTTCCCATTGGGCTTACAACTAAAAAGGTCTCTCAAAAGGCATGTAGGTGCTATTAGAGGAATTGACTATGTGTAGAAGTTTAAAATCTTGACCAAACCTTTTGAACTCCCTTTGGTCTTCATCATGACTCTATGATATCTAATTTGGTCTGAGGTATACCCTAGATCCCCTTTCAACATACTTTTTTCCCTCCTTAGTATTATAACTACCATGTCACTTTTGGTAGCCTATAGGTGCCTAGGTGACTGTAGGGTCTACTTGAATATATTTGGTGGGATTATAATCTCTCTTCATGTTTATATATTTCCTCAATAGATTTCAACTTAGTTGAAATGTCAATAGGTTCTAATCACTCTTTAAACACTTCAACATCTTCATTATCTTCATGACCTTGAGGTAGACCTCACATTTCATATTGACTATATGACTATAAGTAACCCTCAAATCCTAAATTTAGGTGGGTTTGAGGCCTTGAAATTACACCAATGATCTTATAAAAACTTATTTACATTCTTGAATCTCTACTTAAGTTTCAAGTTTTTCAAACACCCCAATTAATCCTTCATGAAGCCTATTTTAACCTACACCTCCAAGACATGGTTGTAGGTGGACTTTTAGTTCTTTGTACAAATTGAGGGGACTATCACTCTACCTTCATTAGATTACTAATCCCTCTTGTAAATCAATCAAGCCATATTTTTACCTTGAATATTTATAGTAAAACACTTTTATGACCTCTTTGACCCAATATTCAATATGTTCATGTCACATAGAGGCATGACCATGTTTTTACTTCCTTGTATTTGGTTATAGGAGATGATTTAGTAGGTTTTAAGGTTTTACAACAAATATCCACCATAATGATACATAACACCCTTGATATTTATCAAAATGGTGGATTAATGATGTAGATGTGGATAAACATTAGTACTGTATATATGATAATGGGATACATAAAATTGAGAATGGAGTGTTAAGCTCATAACAATGGTGAATGACAGTGTGAAATACTATGAATATAGAATGAACATATGGAGTGAAATGAAATATAAATCCAACATATAAATAGTCATGAAGTATCCTAGGAGATAATAAACATATGCCTTAATAATACATATCATTTTGGAGACCATTGAACTAACATACACTAATAAAAGAGAAACCTAGGAATCTCCAAACTACCCTAACAAATTCTAAGTTACCTTAGCATCTTCTAAAATGAGACTATGAGGGTTTTAAGGGCATATTGATGTTTTATAAGCTATAATACCATGATAAAACTTTGATACACCTTTAATAAAGACACATGATCATGAATATAACATCTAAAATAGAATATGTTATGCTTGACAACTTGAATCACTAATGAAACTGTAAACCTTCATAAAACTTGCCTACATACTTCAAATTTAGTAGTTAGTGTCTTCTTGAACTCTATGTACTTAGTCATGTCTATCAAACTATTATGGAATCCATGAAAGGTCTCTTTAAGACCTAAAGAACTAGAATCAAGCACTAGTTTAGCCAAAATAGTCAGGAACTTCACAAAACTATACCACTTTTCATGCATTGTGTAGATGAGAATAATGAATAAAACCCTTAAGTTATTAAAAAAAAATTCATAAAGTTGAGAGGAATAAACCAAAAAAAAAAACATGAATGGAAGGTCATAAAGTCTAGTTTCTCTGATCAAGAATTCAAATCTCCTTTATCTACTATACAGACTGAGCATAAACTTGAGGTACTCTTATTATCTTCCAATGAACTAAACATGGAAACTTATCAATTTTTACCCTATCAATCTTTAAAACATTCCAATATATTCACCATGTGTCTATAACAATACCTCCTTGCATCTCCAAGACTCCTCTTGAGCAAATCCATATATTACGGATCTGTACCACTTTAAAACACTATTAAAACCTACAAAATCTCCTTCATTTCCTCTTGTTTCAGATTTAAGACACCATTTTAGAGAAACATGGAGGAAAATATAGGTTAAAAAACCATCTAAAAGCAAGAAACAAGTCAAAGATATCAAAAAGGAGGGATATTTCACACATGGGATCTCTTTTGATGGCAAAATACCCTTCTAAATTTCTAAAGGGGACATTTTCAAAGTAAACCGCATTTGACAAAACAATGTCATGATCATGAGGGTGATTAGAGATATTATGGAATACTTTAATCCCTTATGAGGTCAAAAATTATCATTTTAGGACCAAAACCTTCACTTTTAGACCACATACATATAGTCTCAAAATAAGATTGTTAATGAATATCAAAAGAGTACCTTATAGACTTCTTAAAATTTATCCATGAGGATTTTATGTATCTTTATCACCCTTTTAAGGATAATATTCATCCCCATACCTTGAATATATTGAATACATCAAAGGAACTCATAGTGAGTCATCACCTACCATCTTTAACCATCTTCATTAAGGCACTCTAGATCACTAAACCACTTCAAACCATCATGAAGATATCCAAACAACCTCAAACGTCATGATGATACTTAACACCAATTAAAAAAAGGTATGAAAATGAAAATACACTGAGATCTACTCCATTCACTTGATAGTTAAAGACATCATGATGATCAAGCATATCACCTAAGGACCCAAGACATCTAAGAGATATGGTGATCACATGCAGACTCAATGACACCTCTAAGACTATGGAATGACTTCAAGAAGTTATTAGGAGACATAATGACTTATGAGACCATCATGTAGAGACTTAGGTGAGTTCCATGAAATTTTTTCAGTTATAGGGGTTGGAATTGGACCTTGGGAGGCCAAATTACCAATAGTTCTTTCTAGATAGTTTGTAAAGATGGTATGAGCCCTAGCCTTGTTTGTATGTTTATATTAACATATGTTTCCTCTTAACTCTAAAAGTAATGAAGATCTGTTATGTTTTTATTAGATACACATTTATGTGTTTTTGAAGATAATAAATCTAAATTATTTAATATTGCATTCTTATACACTTGAAAATACATTCCATTGATTTAGCTTTAACATCTTGACCTTCCTGATATCAAAAGGTTCATATAAACTATCTCTCTATGACAAATTATATATCTCTTAGTCTAACCAGTGTTATTGTAATGACCTAGGACTTCTATCATGCTCAAATTATTGCAAACCTAATTATATTTTGTCTCTACAATTTTTGGACATGTACCTATTTTCTAGCTTGCCAAAATTTTGTGTCCCATTTAGACACTTACATCGATACAAGTGTCATATTCTAACAAAGGTGTCCAATACAATAAGTTCATCAAGTTTTCATATGATATTTATATCTATGGGCAGCCTAAATGATTCAATGTGATATATTTACAAGGTAACTTAACAAAAACATTCAATCAAGCATTAAAGTGAGAAAAGATTCCATATTTTCTCTTATTTCTATATTAGTCATAGGGATATAACATATAAAAGTATAAATTAATGAAATATGACTCCATGAGCCATATTTTTAAAGTTACAAGCTAGGTCACTATTGTACTTACTTTCCACATATTGCATCCTTGTGTAGACATAAGCCAAAATGTACATGATAACTACATCAGTTTGATGCCATACTCAAAGTAATGGCTATGTAGTTAACACCCATTGATACAATGTTTTCTTGGTTTAGATTAACACTATGATCCCATTAGCCCATTTTTCCCATATGTAACAATCACAATGGGTTTTACTAGAATAGGGTAATTTTAAAAAAATATGCACATTTATCTAACATATTTCATCACGATGAAACCTACATAGAGTGATCTTTAACTAAATATATTTGTTTCATATAATCATAAAAAGGTATATAGATAATATATTTAGGTGGTGATCACAATATCAATATAAATATCAATATCAAGAATAATTACAATGTTGAATATAGAAATGAAGATTACATTTATTTCATAAAATTATTATTACAAATCAGCCATAGCTGATACAATACTAATCCAATAATTTAATGGTACATATGAATAAAAAGTATAGTTTTAGCATAATAAATGTATTAATAATAATATACAATGATATAGAGCTCTATAGAGAATTCGAGCCTCAATGAACTTATAATATCCATAAGTAATATCAAATGTAGTCTCTACTGTAGTACTAGTGAGGAGAGGGGGAGAATCATCTGAGTGATTTTCCACACCAACTATAGACCATTGATCCCTCACATAATCTCACAAATATGGAATAAACCTCCCTTCATGGATGGGTAGATAATGATGGTGCAGGAATCTATAGCGATAAATTAAAATCTGTGTATTTTAAGATAACTAATATATGATATATATCATAAATAAACCCATTTTAACATGATATTATAAAATCATGTCAAGTAAATCAAATAAATGAAATGAAAATGTTTAACTATAAACAATACTTTGGCCAAAGTTTTCATATAGTTATTGATCTAATAGATCAATTAATCTCATACACACCACTCAATCGGCTCACACCTTATATGTGTATTAGTGACACTAATTAAGCAAGTAGAATCTATCTCACTTATTTAGGGTCATGTTATCTATTCAAACATGCACCCTTGTGAAGTTTTTTCAAGCCTTTATAGTTTGGAGTAACATGGAGATAATCCTAGGTTTTGGGTGGCCTAACAAGTGGATTGAATATCTATATTATAGATTTAGCTCCCCTTGATGTATCATTTAGGCTCTCTACACTACACTACTAGCTTACAATTGAAAAGAGAGGAAGATAACATTAAATAAAATCTACCTAAGGGGGTGATACACAAAAATTTATCCTTCACCTATCTAATATGCATTAAAAATTTGAATTATGACATGAAATTTATTACACTACTCAAACAACGAATCTCCAAACATAAATGTTTTCACATAGAGGCTATTATCTTGATGCATGATCTAAGGTAGTTTATCAATAGGTCTCTCAAACTCACTAATGAATGATTACACTTCCCATACATAAAAGGCTATCCAATCACACTATGTAACCTATAAGGATGAAACCACCTATAAATAGGTAATTATAAGAGGACAAATGTAATGAAACATTCACTATCATTGACATTAATCTACAAAACATTAGCATACACTAGTCACAAGCATTGATGAGCCAAAATTCAATCTTATTAAATTCAAAGAGATAAAAGCAAGTGTTTTTCTAAGAAAGGCCCTTGCATAACTCAGGTTAAAAATCATTACAAATGTAAAAAATAGTCATACGTAAAGAGAAAGTGAGAAAGGAGAGAGAGACACACACATAAAAAAGCCAAAAACTTAGGGATGAGTCATCCACCTAGTCCTCCTTTAATTCCTACATACTACTTCCTAGTTTCTCTCTTACTTTTCTTGAAAAATGGTGTAGGAGGTAGAGGTAATTTTGTTTAGAAATATTGAATAATTCTTATGCTTGTTTCTTGGGGTTTGAACCATTCATGTGCCTATATCCTTGCTTTCATATCCTATATTCTTGATGAAGAAGCCAACCTCCTTGGGAATTGGTCTTAAAGTCTCGATCAAGTCTTAAACCAACTCCTACAGTCTTTCATGTTGTTTTTCCATCTTGATAGGGTTATTTGAAGGCTCTTAAAGCTTGTTTCACTTTGTCTTTATGTCTTGGTATAAGAGAGAGGAAATGTATCCTAAGATAGTTGAGAAATATTTCAACCATTTTGACCTTTTATTTTACTTCAAGTGGCATATAAGGTTAGTAGTAACATTTAAAATATTATTTAATAACTTATATGTATTGATTTAGTGATTTAATAATTTGAATTACTCCTTTTGAAATATGTAATATAGAGGTGAAACTTATTTTTGCATTTAATAAATAAAATTTCCTCCATGGATGGCCTATATACATCATATAAGACCTGAAACAATTCACTTTAAGCCATGAAACACTCCAAAAGATCTAGTTTTGCACCTTTAGCTTGCATTTCTCTCAATTCTTTGTAACCCTAAAAACATGTAAACCTCCTTGTGTATAATAATGTATGGATTATACTATGATAATTAATATATTTTTAGGACCCATTATCCCCTTACATCTACATGCCAAATTTCATGACTTGACTCTAAGTGGAAGTACACTTATTAGTCCATTTCTCTCTCCAATTAGGCCCCCATTAGCCCGCTAGGCCTAAAAATGATATTTCCCTCCACAATACTCCCACTCATGTGAAAAATATAGGAAAAATTTTATTAAATTTAACCATAATATAAATATACTCCATGAAAATTTTGGACTTTTGTAACCTTGTGTAGGTAGGCAAAACAAGAAATGGCCAAAAAAATAGCCCGTTCTTAACCCTATTTCATATTGCCTTGAAAAACTGGACCTATAGGTGTAATTTAAAGGTATATTTTATATTTTTTTGTAATTAAAAAGGTATAATACATCTAATCATCATCCCCAACTATTTTCATCTATCCATGTTCCTCTATACCTTGTTTTAGGCTCAAATTCTCATAAAAGTATAGTATTCAATGCATCCATACAGGTGAAAGTACATAAATATTTCATGGTAAGGGTATATTGATAGTGAATAATAGTTTATATGTGTTTTAAAGGTAATTTAGACTCATTTCATGTTTTTAAGAGATCAATCACTCTCAACTAGTCAAAATTGGTCTTTTAGGCAGCTTGTGAGTGCCTTATCATCTTAATGATGATTCATAAAGTATAGGTCCTTAACCAATGAAAAAAATAAAAAAATAAAAAGTTTAAAATACCCCATAAAATCACATAGTATCTTGGGATCCCATTAATCTTCTCCATACAAATCCAAGTAAAATGAAATGCCTCTTGGGCTAAGCAAATTACAATTCTAAGGGTTAAGAGAGAGATTTGACCTTTTAGTGAAAACCTGATGCCTAATTTGAGTTTGGAATGTTTTTTTAGGTATTTGAATCCATTATAAAAAATTTAAAGTGGTAATTGTTTCCACTTTTCCCCTATATAACCTATGAAACATTCATTAGATGAGGCTTAGGCTTTATGATCAAAACATGCTAGAGAACCTAGTTGCTACATTTGGTCCACTTTACTTTAACGAGACCTCATTAGAGTTATTTAAACATTTTTAGTATGTATCCCACTCCCTAAAATCCATTTAAAACCTTAATTGGCCTTAATAAATCCACTTTACCCCTTATAGCTATGCTTAATCAACCATCATGGTAGATAGGGTAGTTATAGGTATCTTTCTTGGTTTCTTGTCTTTCCATGGAGAAGGTGAATAGTATGAAGGATTTTAATAGTTATTCACATCCTTTTTTACCCCTTACATCATTTTTAAATTTCTCACTTCTCCACTTCTCCCTCTTAAGTAAAATTTCTTGATGTATTTGGTATATAAGCATGACTGTGTTACATTGTTCTCCTCTTTGTAAGCTTTGGGTAGTCACTTTAGTGTCTTATGGGCTATTGAAAAGTTTTTGAGAGATTATAACTAATGATAAAATCCTTATTATAGTATTAAACATTTCCTTTGACATGAATGTCTTACCTTTAACTTTGATCATGTATCTTTGACTTACAAAACTTTTGATTTGGAACTCATTATCTCATACACCTACATGAGAATGACTAAAGCCTATTTTTCACTCATTGAAGGTATATTTGAGATTATAAATGGTAATAATATGATCTTGAGACACTAAACTAAAACCATAATTTCCTCTTAGATTAGTAAACTAGGTATTTTATACTATGAAGCTGATTTTGGGTCTAAAAGGTCCTCAACTTGCATGCCTTTTATTTTAGATCATCTTCATAACTTTTGTGACATCTCTACTCATTCTTGAAATCAATTTTTTCTCTATTTTGAGATGTCATTATGACCAAGACTTTACCTTTCTACTTGAATCCATTTTTTATAGTTTTAGGCCTATAGGTGTCTTTTGAAGAAATTATTTCACATACTTCATGACTTGTCTAACACCATAAGTGTGTTCTCCTTCATGCTCCTTGTCACAAGCTTATAGTGTGAACTAAGTTATGATTTGGGTATAAGAGGATAATTAAATTTCTCCTTTAACTATTCATGACATCAAATAACCATTTAAAACATGTTTATTCATTCACCTAACCTCCCATAGATTGTATGCACTATGTTTTCACCTCTCAAGTTTGAAAGGCAGCAATAGCTACTTAAAGAGACCTAAAAATCCCTCTTAAGCCTGTATATGGTATTGGAAAATATTGATTCAGTCTTGAATTTATTTAAGGATATATCCCATATATTTATTCCAATATAACTCTTTAAAACTCTTAGATACCTTACTCCACACTTATATTCACCCCAAACTTAATCTTCATTTACAACCTTGCATCTCCTTTTCATGCACTTACATAGGCCTAGTTGTAGGTTTGTTAGATTGTAGGTATTTAAGTTAAGAGTATGTTTTACATTTATATCATTTTTGTTATTTTTATATTCTTATGTATTCACATAAATTCCTTAATATTATTTCAATATTCCAAACTTCAACTCCAAAACATGACATGTATTTAATCCTCTCTCATACTCCTATATAGGCATGTAGGTGTCTTAACTACAATTTTTGATTGAGAACCTCTTCAACAGGGTCTCTAAAACCTTTAAAATAATCTTCAAAACCTTAATTTTACTCAGACATACAAGTTTCCTTTGAGAGTATACATGGTCTTATGTATGATCCCCTTTTAGGATTATTTGATCAAATTAGTGTTCTTATTCTCTTTTTAATGCCATTTGTATCAACATTAAAAAATATTAAAGCCTCATGAATATCTAATTGAATTAGTAGTCACCTTTATAGGTCTTTTATATATCCAACTCACCTTTAACACTCAAACTCTTATCATAATGTTACATACATAGTCATCTATCATTTGTGAGTGCTTATTTAGGACTGCTAAGCTTATAGGAAAGCTCATATAGTATTAGAAAATTTCAAATGCATTCCACTCACAGATTTTATAAACAATTTCAATATTTCTCTCAGCCTTCATACCTAAATGTTATATCATATACTTCTTAGTTCATGCTCTTACATGGGCCTTATGACCATTTAAGCCTACTAGGATTGAATGAGTTTTGTTAACTTGAAACTGCATTCATTCATTGAAACCAAACTCATAAAAGTTTCTACCTAAACCTTATGAATGTCTTATTAAAGTACCATGCCAAAACACTATATCTTATTAAAGGATAGTTAAAGGTAAGTTTGAAATCTCAATACACCTGTTAGCACTTTCTACTATTGGGTTATTCATGCATGCTTCTCTTGTCCTATTTGTAGGTCTATTTACGTTCCTTGCTTTCTCAATACATTAGTCCTTATATGAGAGTATTCTGATAGGTTAGATTTAGATAAATGAATCTCTTTATCTCCCTCAGATTTCACATGTATATTTTAGACACTTTTCATGCCAACTCAAGGCCTCAAAATCATCAATCACTTACTATTATTCCTCATAATAACTTTAAATAGGTTATATTATTATCTTCAACCTTACCATAATTTGTAATCTTGGCCCAAATATAGTATTTCTTCACTTTCATGGCCTATTTGGTTATCATAGAGAGATCACTCATCATGATTATGCTTAAAAGTTGCTTCCATTAGCTTCTCAAGATTCCATTATACATCATAAACATGTCCCATTATCATTTTTACAAGTAATATGTCCGTGGATGCACATTTGGTAGAGAACCTTAATAAGATTGTAAATTAGCTCTTTAGAATATGAGGAGTTCCAAAAAAATAAATAAGGATCATGTTATGAGATTTTAATCACCAATGAGGGGGTCTCCTTCACTTGTATATCCATTTGCTCAAAACTTATTTTCAATCTCATAACTATGCCCCTTCCTACATTTATACATTTGTAACTTATGAAGAATACAATGATTGTGAAGGATCCTAGACCTTGATAGCATGGATAAAGTCATTTAGTGACCTTTCATAAAATTAGTGAGGTATGGAGGTAATTTGATAACTTTTTCAACTTATTCTTATTTGTTTAAAACCTTGAAAACTTCTAAAATCCATTACCACCAAATTGTAAATTGATCAAATAGAAAATTTATTATCCTTTAATGGATAACACATGCTAAATAGGGTTTGGATAAACATGTGATATTATTTCATAGACCCTAAAAATCTCTCTAAATTTCCCTTATGCATTTAATTTGTTTCAAATTATAATTTTAAAGAAAAAAATGAGCCTATGGGTTTGTACATAGTTTTGGATTAATCTAAAGTATTAAAAATTATTAATAAAGGAGAAGGGATGTATTTGAAAATTAATTCCATAAATATTAACCTTACTTATACCCCCTCCTTTGTAAAAAATATTAGACCCTGACTCTCTCTCTCTTGGTTGTACCATCCACATGAAAACTACCTTTGCAAGCTTGCTAATGGAGTGATGGAGAGAAAGAAGCATTTTTTGAAAATTTTAGGACTTTTTAAATTATTTAAACTCATTTATATTATATTTATAATACCAATATACACTTATAAGGTGTTTTTACCTACAAGTGAATACATCAAGTCTATACAAACTCTTAAAACTGCCTTTTTGGAGCAAAAATAGAACTATTCTGACATGTAGACCATTATTATGAATTCCTCCTAACATTAGTATGTTTGAAACTCATTTTAAATATTTTAAAAGTTAAATTTTATGTGTATTCCATATTTACCATCTTTGGAAATAGACTTAAATCCATTAAAACATTTTTAAGTGCAAAGAAAGCTAGTGTATATTGTATGGTCTCATGTATAGAAACTATATCAATCCAATACCTTCTAGGAATTCAAATGATCTCTTCACCATTTTATTTAATTATCCATGAAAGGATAATACATTTAGAATGTTTAATTTGGCCACAATGTAAACCTATTTTTCTCTAAAAACCTTAAACTTTGCTAAAATACATTAATTTCATCAAACAAGATTAACAAGATTTAAACCAAGTATCAAGATGAAATAGCTAACTTTGAAGGACTGTATGACATATTGACACATCATTACATACCCCTATGACCCATTAAATTGACCTTGAAAACATTTAAAATCCCTGGCAAAGACATTATCTTAAATAATGTTAACAAGACCTTACAAAGACCACTTGAAGACTATTAAAGCATGTATATACATCAAATCCATCAAATGCAACATTATAAATCTAATCATATAATTTATAATTTTAATAATAGAATCAGGTATATACATATATTTCAAAAATAGTCAATAAAAAAATCACACCATCGAGATAAGAAATATATCAAGAATTCAAGTTACTGAATATTAACATGTAACTATAAATTTTGTTATTCAACCACATAATAACATTTATCAGCTTAATACTTTATATCCATAAGCCAAAATTACATTTATAATATTATTTTAATAATAAAAACATCAATATAATTTGTATTCCATCCCAAATAATACATAATTGGATGTTCATTCAAACCATTATACACATAATAAAAGCACGCAAATTTATTTATTATAGCATGCAATGGTCTTAGGTATTGAGAAGAATATTTTGTCTATATATAGTATACCTTAATTAGATTCATAATAAAAAATCAAATCATAAGTATCCTATATATTTATACACACCTTCAATCAATCAGTCATACCTTTAACATATTTAATTTACCATCAGTATATGTAGTAGTGTATATTGTATACTATTTTAGATTAGTATTCTCTTAATGATTTAAGAGTATCATGTATATATTAATTCATATAAAAACACTTTATAATATATAATTCAACTCTAAAAACTCATCATAGACTAAAACCAATAGTGTTTTGGCTATGTTTTTAATCCTATATACCCAATAGACCATGACTTGAATTTTATATTATACACAGTCCTTATTGAACTCAGGCACATAAATAAATATTGACATATTCAAATATATATATAAAAGGTTATATAAAATTTATTATCTCTACAAGTTGAATTAATCATCCCATGGCCTCTTATTACAAATGAAAATATAACAGGTTTACACAATATCAATAATCTAACGTTAATATATAGTTGTGTTCTTAAACCCAAAATCCATAACTAATTGTCTACTAACAACCACTATAATGAGTTTTAATAATATTCAAATATAGTAAAATCAATTCTAAATATAAGTAGTTGTACTCCTACATATCTAACTTATACCCCTATTTTGGTATGGATATGAGTAAATGTATAAACATTTTCACTATTCATTTTATTCTAGGAAATTCCTCATTGTTCAACACATAAATAACATATTTATATGTGAATTTAAAATAAATTAACTCATAATGTAATATATGCATGTGTGTGTGTGTGTGTGTGAACACATAATTTTAAGCATATCCATAGGTTATTGAATAACCCATTTGAGATCCATGAATATATGCATATACCTATGAATAATAATGCAATTCATATTATTCCTCAAAATGTATCATCTCATTTTAAGGTAACACTCAGTCATGCCCCAGCTAGAGTATTCTATTACTAATTTTTTCTACCAAAAATAAACCATATATATTTTTGATGAAGAAATAAATTTATCGATATCAATTTCTAAAGATCGATTTTAATCCCAAATACTTAGTCATGTCTAACTTGATTTATATATATTTAATCTTGTCTCTATTTTAAATCCGAACCAGCCAAATTGTATTTGAATATGGATAGGAATGGTGACTTAAACAAAACCCAAATTAATCTCTTTAAGTTTAACTATTAAGTTCACACATTCATGAATTACCCTAGGGTTTTCTACCTTCAAAACCCCATTTTGTAATTGTTTACACGATTGGCTCAAAATTTTCCCAATCCATTAAACTTATAAACATCACAAAATTTTATAAAAACCCTCACAATAAATTTCTTTGTCAACCAACATAGTCATTTAAGTCTTAGGGTTCTATACCTATCTCTATGGATGGCTAGGCCATCCCCAAATGCCAAGTATTTAACCTTGGTCTTCTAATAATTTCCAAACATTAAAAATGAAAACCTTTGACCCAAATAATTTCAATATAATTCATTATTCTAAATTTCATAAATTTAAAAAACATCACCAACCTATTAAAGATCATCTAATGATATAAATTGGTAATACTTTCTCTAAAACCTTGTTCGAACTTCCTTTTCTTCTTTCTACCCCTAAATGTCATGCACTCCCAGGAATATCTTCTTTCCATTATATTTTCTTATATTTTAACCTCATTTAACTAAATTCCCCCTTTCTTGTCAGATCTCTCTATGCTCATTATGAGCTTGAGAAAGGAATATTCACATGAAAAATAACTCACATATGATTGAGGGAAGACTAACTAGTAGTTGAATTGGTAAAACTCATCCTTATACCATGCAAAACCAAAATACTATGTGCTTTGGCATAATAACTCAATAACACAAGTCAATACCAATAACAAACCCTAATATCAAACCTTCTAATAATTAATCAATATAATAATTCTTTATATTCAATATTCAATGTAACATCAACTTCACAATATTCCATTTAACATCATCATTCCAATTAATTACTAATAACCATTGACATCCAATAGTCATTTAAACATGGAAATTTTCATAATAATATTAATTAATGGCTAAGCACAAGGATTTCACCAATAATCATTAGTCAATATAATTATTATTAGAAATACGAGTGATTTAAATATTATAAAATTAACTAAACATAATGATCATACCTAATTAATTTATAACCTTTCCTTGTTACTTAGTCAATCTAATAGTCATTTAACATATAAAGTAATTAAGTTACTTAGAAATGTATTAAGACTTTGATATTTTTGAAGACAATCACACATATATCCAAAGTTTGAAGCAAGAACACACAATGAAAATTATAAATCATTCTTTAAGGAAATCATCATCAAGTGAAGAAAGTTAATTTAGACAAATCAACAAGATAATAGTATGAATAAAACCCAAGCATATTCAAATGCAACAACACACAACTATACAACAACCATGAACACAATTGAAATAAACTATCACCTACTAGATCAAGAAATGAATATAAAATCATATTATAACTATTGTGGTGTGTGTGGGTTCCTATTATTCAATATGTCATCCCCCAATGCCTCGATGTACATCACCCTCTCTGATGATGCCCTCCTTTTATCACAATCTGAGGGATGGATCTATCCTACATCCACTTCACAAAAATAAAGGTAGTTAGCTTTAAAAAATATAAAATCCATAATATATTATTATACTAAACTCAACAAACATGATAATCATGTACATAATATACAAGTAAAACTAACTCCATATATAATAATCATGTAAATTAACACATAATTATCCATACATCAATGTATGAAATCCATCTCAACTAAAATATTAATTAGTCAAACAATAACCATAAAATCCACTAATCAATAGGTTAATAGTTCTAGAGAGGAAATTGAGATGTGACACCATAGCCATTATGAATATGAAGAACTAAGGTTTTGATATTTGATGGGTGATAGACTATGATCTAGATCTAAGAACAGCAAAGTGAAGGTGATATAAACCTTATAATATCCCAAGCATTTTCATCCATATCTAGTAGCTATTTCATAATCTAAACCTACATCTACGTTATATAAAAGCATCGATGCAACCATATGTGGTCAATGCAAGTATCTAAGACTAAAGAGGTCAAATTTATAGAATATGACCACTAATCCATGGCATTAATCTATTTTATTTATATCAGGTTTCATATCAAATCTTCATGTACACTATAAACTATCTAAGTAATCTTGTGTTTATTTCATTTAATTTATCAATCAATAGTTGTACTCATTATTTTTATATATCTTAGTATTTAAATTATGAATATTGTTTATCTAAGTTTGCAATTAATTAACTTTATATAGATATATTTATCACCCTTGTGCTTATTCATTTATATATTATTAACCCTATAATATACTACATCATCTTAATTTAGGGTTAAACATTTAATGAACCCAATCTATATGAATGCAATTTTTATTTATTCCTAGGGTTTTTAGCTAGATAAGCTTTTAGATTGTTATAATTTTTAATTTAATGCTTATATTATTTTTCATGCAACATAGACATAATTCCATTGAACACATTGAATTTCCTCTCCTACCATCTAAGATGTATCAAACTAATGAAGGGCCCAATCCTATGGTCCAAGATGATAAAGATGTTGAGAATGAACAACATATTGATGAGATTTTCATAGAAGAGGATTATGATAATGAAAACCATGAATCTAATGAAAATGATGAACATGAAAAAATAGATCATGATCAAATATAGTCAATTACATTATTTAATGAGTTTATTCTTCAAAACCCTAAAGATATTGATGAGATCCTAAGACCCATATTATAAACTAAAAAATCAAAAAGCATAGATGATCAAGTAGTTCCATATATTTATCATGATATTAGAGTTATGGGCCACCCCCATATACCAAAAACCATACCCTTTGGTACATCACCACTTCATATTTCTAATGTAGGCATGAGATATGTGTTCACACCTTTATTCCTTGAAACTACTATTGTTATATCTTACATGGAAAACATAAACACTTCAACCTAATTAACAATTTCAGTGCCTCAATCTATTAAAAATATGGGTACACCTCCTTTTATAACTTCCCAAATTTAAAACCTTAAATATTAAGAATTTTACACTCTTGTACATACTATAAAACTTTTGAAAATTACAGTACAAACATTGAAAAAAAACTATGAAATCACCTTATGTTATTGATACACAAGAGGTGTTACATAACCCTATTGCACCATAGATATTTGTTCACCTTTTTCCAACTAGTTATTTAATACCTAATTTCTAATTTTATGATGTCAATGGTGATCTTAAACAACATATTTGATCTTTCTATATGGCATGCCTTGATTATACCTCCAATGATGATTTTTTTCTAAACTATTTCCAAGGATCTTCAAGGATAATGATCTAAGGTGGTTCTTTTATTTATCATTCCAATAAATGAACACACTCAAACCTTTTATAGGTTATTTTATATCAAAATTTTGTATAAATATCATTGAAAAGGTTTCCTATGCCCAAATTAAAAATAAAATAAAAATAAAAATAAAAACAAGTAACTAATGAACTTATCAATGAATATGTCTTAAGGTATAAGATAATGTTATCTAAAATGACAAATCTAAAAGTAGATAAAGATATTCAAGACATATTCAACCAAATTTTACTACCCTCATTATATGAGTCCATTATTTTCATAAATTCTAACATTTTTGATGACTTATGCCATATCATTTGTGATCATGAAATGAAACTTATCTCATTAAACAATCTTAAGTATGTAGTAAACATACCCACTACATTCAATACCAAGTTCACTATCAAACCAAGTTACAAAGTAAAACCTCCTAAACCTACAAAGGAAATAACTATCACATTTAGTGTGGTGTCATAATATCCTATTCATATTTTCTTATCTAATGCACCAAGGAGGGCTAAAATCTCCAACTTCATTATTCCCAAGGATTATGGAGTGTCATCTAATATCTCTCCATCATCTTATATAAGTTGTATGAGTTGGCCTCTACCTAAAGGATATGATGAAAATGATTATTGTGACTATCACCAAGTCTCTAGGAATTCTAAGAATATATTTTTTACCTTAAAGCATAAGATACAAGACTTAATTAATGACCAAAATATTGAATTTGATGATCCTCCAAATGAGTCAGGTTCACAACCTAGTGATCACTAAAAATAGAAAATATATAATAATAATTTGCAAGATAATTATAATAAGGATCTAAGAGTAAAAATGGTATATAATGCACATAATCCATTAAATTATGGCCATCCATTATATGGGATTATTGTTACTTATAAATGGCATACACCTCATATGGTTTAGACACATTTTATTACTCTTTATGACAATGAGATTATGGATGATGATTATGATCTTCATTACTTATTTATTTTCACATACATTGATTACCATCATATACATAGTGATATGATTGATAATGTTTTTATATAGAATGTTTTCACCATGAATTTACTTACACATTTGGGTTACACACAATGATTTATATTATTTGACCAAACTAGTTATAGCATTCAATGGGACATCACAACATGTTATTTTTGAGATAGACTACCTTTACAAGTGGGTCCATCACATGTGGTTACTAACTTTTCAGTTATACCATATATGATATTGGAATTACTTTGGATACATACTCTATGCGCATTACCTTTTATAATGTATTGGTGTGTAAAATACATCCATGCTAATAGGGTAGTTATAGTTTACGGTATTCCATATGAGCATCCAATTGATCAAGATAATTATACATTTAATTATAAAACCCATTAAGGTTAATCCTCTACTAAAGGGTAAGAAATAAAAAATCCCCTTCCCTAGGTGGTCAATGCTTCAGAGACCATTGCATTAGAGACACATAGTAGATTCCATAATATCCTTATCTACTATGCACTATAATTAGATATATAGATCACCTAAACATGTTTATATTATTTATAATTTAAATAAATCACATAACACTCAATGATGGGTTTCACAGACCCTATATTATTTATTCATCACCATAGAATCCTAGTATACATACATAGATAATTATAGATACTACAGTGTCAGATATTACACCTATGAATTCTCCTTGACAATATCATTAGTTTATTTTACTAGGATCACATTGGGGAGATACCTATGAGGATATGTTAGATTAGATCATATGATATTTTTATTTTTAAAATATTCAAAAAATACAAAAAACTTAAAAATCCAATATATGTTTTAAACATTTATGCATTCTTATCAGCTCCTTGGCATCTATGTTGTTGGTTTAATGATGGTAAATGGCATATCAATAATTTATATATACACATGTTCCACACATCATTTGAGTGTGATATAGTCATACAAAGATACATGATCTATTCCTATACAAATGTTGGGTCTTCCTTCTACTCATGTCATATAGACATTGAGGAAATTCAATTCTTTGATCTTGATACACATAGGTTATATGGTTTTATACTCACTTTCCAGTATCATGTTTGAGATTATTTACTTATACATGCATTTACACATGCTTAAATATTTCATAGTGTACTTTATATGCTTTGTACTTGATATTATTTTCTAGCACATATATCCAAGGGCTAGTATGTTATGTTTAGTTGGTTGCTTACATTTTTCATTTATGAACTTACTTAAGTCTATCATCTTGAATTTTATTTCTTTTTAGATAATTTGAATATGCTCCAATTATTTTAGCCCCCCTACTTATGTTTTCATATTGTGACATTTGAATTTATCATTATTTTTTGTATGGACATTTGAATATGTCATTCCTTACTTTGTGGACATTTGACTAAGTCATGTCACTTAGATTCTATGGAATTTGAGCATTCATATTATTTGATGTCTTCTTATGCCATTATCTTTTTTATTTAATTTTGAGTACTCTTGTGTGTTTGTTTAATTACTTTTTTAGCTTCTATTGTTACTATCTAGACTTTTTCTTGATTCATATCATGCATTATAGGACTTGATGTGATCACATACTATGTACCTCATTGATATATCTACCTATAAATGCTAATCCTATATGCTACATGATACACTCACATATTAGTAGTCATCTTATCATTTTGAGGTAAGGTGACTACCATCTTTTACTTCTCATCACCTCAAAAGGGGGGCATATTAGTGGGGGCATGTCATAGAGACTTGGTTTTGACATTTTTCATAGTTAATTAGATTCAAATATATGGCGGGGGAATGTTATGAAAACATGTTCTCCACACTTATACTAGATCATAGTTTCATATTTCAAAGGGAGAATGTTTTGGAAACATGTTATCCATACTTGCACATTTACAAATTTTCAAAATTACATAATTATATGATTTAGATACACATTTATGGAAGAATTTTATACATTGGTACCATTGTTATACTAAATTTTTAGCATGAGACATATATAATGTTCATATAATATGCAAAGAACACCTAAACTTTAAAATCTAAATTAGTTTCAGGTTTCAAAATACTTATATAAACTTTAGCTAATTATATTGGACTATTACAAAATGTTAATAAGCCAATCTACTTCAGTAGTTGGTTTAATTTTGGTATGGTTGAAGTAAAATAAAATACATCCTTACCTTATACTTTAATTTTGAACTTGACACATTATAACAAATGATCTAAATTATTAAATTAAAAATTGATTAGAACTAAATCATATTTAATTACATATCTTCATAAATTTGAAACCAAATATTAATAAACAAAACTTCATATTGTGCCTTGAATCATGACTCACCTAATAATGGAGTTGACTTATCTTTGACCTTGGATATTTTGGTGTATTTTATTTTAATTTGTGGTATGTTATTATAATATTTGAGATCATTTACTTCAAGAGACTATTGATTTGATTCAGTAGGAATCTTTGAGATTGTTAAAACATCCTCATGAATAGATTGCAGACTCTCAGTGAACTTTATGAGGAAATCTGAATAAGGGGAAGGGGTTACTCTACACATTTATTGATATGATGTGATCCTTATATTATTGAGACATGAGACACTTGATGTTATTTTAATTATATGATTATTAAGTTACTAGTGAGATAGTGGGTTATACATTTGATGTTTTTTAATTTTTATTTATTATGATTTAGATCATGGAGATAGATGATTTCATTTGAGATTAAAATGCATATTAAATATCCATACTAGTAGAACTACTATTTATATACAATGTTATTGATTATATAGACATTCAAATGATTGACATGATTATATCACCATTGAGATAATATGCCTTGAATACATTCATATGGTTTTTTAAGGATTGATATTACTTGTGTTTTTTACATTTTGTATCTCTGACTATCTAGAGCAATGCACTTTATGTGAGAATTCATGTGTATATGACATGGTATGCCAGTGAGGGAACTTGGACTATGTTTATCATGAATTCATCATTGGTATAGTGGTTTAATGATTACTTGACTTACAAAAATATTATTTATAATTTTAGTATGATAGTTTGATGGGTAGTTAACATCTCAAATTTTGAAGAGATGAATGACAACTCTATTTATCAAAACTACCATAAGATAATATTCCCATGAAACACTAAGTGATACCCACTAATATAATTTTAAGGAGATGTTAGGGTAAAAAATCTAAATGGGGATTTATATGTGTTTTATACATTTTTGAAAGAAATATGAGACAATATTAATAATAGAGAAAATAATATAACTAAAACATAATTTTTTATTAATCTACATTTTTTAGATTTCATGCCCTCATGGGATATGTGTGGTTTCTTATATTCTACTATATGATTTTATTTACACATACAAAAATATTTAAAACATTACAAATTGAAGAAGGATTAAATAATCATTATGTAAGTTCTAACACTATTGATATTCCATGTGTAGTTGTTTTCCTTCTAAAAATTGTATGGTTCATTGATTTTTCAATATGTAGATGTTAGGATGTATAATGTTATGTTTTATGAACTTTAGGTTGTGTGGTTTTTGTGATGTGTGGATAATGAGTTCCATAAATTTTACTTTTTTGAGTTACACACATGTTTTGGTGCACTAAATGATGTCAAAACAAATCTTACAAGGTGTTACCCCTTGACTTTGTAAGGGAAACCTCTTGAGTTATATTGGGGCTCCATGCCATTATGATTAAAGGGAACAATGTCATCTTCTAAGTTTCATAATATGAAATTTGGTAATGTGTAGGTTTTTAAAACTATATAATTATATTTTTTTGTGTAGAGAAATAACTTGGGTGAGTATCTGAGGCAGTCAAAGTGAGTGAAAATTGGCGTAGATATGCTTAAATGATTCACATTTAATAGTCCCAAATGCATTAAGAATAAGAATTTGTGTAATTTTTTTTATTTTAGGTGATCTTTGGTGAACCATTTTCATTGGTGAGTTATTTTTATATCTCTAAAAACTTTTCATATCAATATATAAAAGTAATATGTTTACATTATTTTCATAATATGATTTCCTTTTATTGATAGAGAGTTTTATATTATATGGATGAATTTTTTAATGCATAATATGCATAAATATTTGTTGAAATATTATTTGGATTTCATATGACATGATTAGAGAATGATATCACTTCAATATTCATGTTTTTTACTACCTACTAATATGGTCACACTCTAAGAATAGGATATATACAAACCCTAGTGGCCATGTATGTATGAATTTATAAGGATTATATCACAAGAATTAAGTGGCACTATGTGACATAAAAACACCTTTTTCAAATGATGGATAACATATGAGAAATGAAATTGTTGAGTAATATATATGCTTTTGGATTGTAGGAATTAACCCATATCATTTTTTAAGGTTATGGGTGCAGATGTAAACACTCAATTCTCACCACTCTCATGTCAAAATTTTAATTAAAATGACTTCTAAAAATGATTCAAAAATCATCAAAGTACCCAAATTATTCCATGCCCTTGATCTATATCTTTTGAAACATATTGAGGAAACCCTAATTGGGTAAATATATTGTACACAACTATTAGTTTCACTTAATTCATCATGAGTAAAATTTCAACCATGCAAGAGATGTTTTGGGATTAGTTATGTCAAAAAGTTCATTAGTTTTCAAAATCCACTTCACTTTTAATTAAGTTAACTAAATTTATTAATCAGCCTAATCTTCCTCTAATAATAAATTCCATGGATTTTTGGACTCTTTTATGTTTTCCTTAATTAAATAATTTAAATTACACTTCTAATTATGATAAGTGGCCAAATTTTTACATCATGGATAGATATAGATAATGATGATGTCATCATGAAATTTTTCAAGAACTAGTAATTAATGAAAACAAATATCAATATCAAGGCAAGTCATGCCTCTTTAATGTAACCTATTTCCAAAATATTTATGGGGTTGAGCCTCAAAAATTAACTTAATGTTAGGCCACACATCATTATTTGAATCCAATGGCCATAATCAATCTCGTAATTCTATAAATAGAAGGGTCACCATAGACCTTTCATAAGATTTTTTTTTGCAAATTAACTCTACAAAAATATTGAATAATATTAACATATTTCATTCTAATGAGGTCACAAATCATTTTAGATAGTGATTGAAGAGATGTTTATGGAATTCATACTATTAAATTGTACAATACTTTGAGATTTAAATATGGGCATACTCATGTATGTGTGCCATCTAGATAATGATGTCCATGAAGAAGGTATTATGTTTTGATTACTTTCTATTTGTTTGTCTTGGGTAGATCTTTCCAATTTCAAGAAACACAATTAATAATTTAGATTTTATATTGTTTTAAGCTTGATTTTTCACATTAACAATAACTAGCTTATTTTATATATTGAAAATACCCTTGGTGGGGAAGAGATAAAGGCTCAAACATAGAATTAATCAATCAAATCCACATATTATTAATCAAAATAATACAATATATAAGAAATATTGTATAACTATTCGTCCTATAATAAGTTGGTTGTTCTAATAACTAATAAATAACCTCTCTTAACATAAATATAGGATGGTTTTTCTAATAACCTTTATTCTCTCACACCTAAAATAACTATGAGCTTTTTTGCACCAACTCATGAATAATTATACATTATATTTATTTGCTCATGTTTAGACTAATTCCTAACATTCTCCCCCTTAGTTCTAACAGGAGGTGAGAATCTCGAATATTAGTTTCAATTGATAATGTATTTGATTACAAACATGTGATTTTATTGAAATCCCATCTATTGAAAGATACTTTTCAAAAATTATTTGAGAACTTTGACTCAAAGATAATGACAAGTATTTTAAATAAAATGAAAAGGATGACTCTAAACATAAAAGATAACTCACAACTATAAATATAAATGCATAATATATAAAAATAAAATAAACCTATTTAAAAACAAACACATAAGAGTCTTATTTTAATGATATAAAATAACTAAAAATTAATAAAACAAAATCAAAACAATTAAAAAACATTAATATAAAAGTAAAACCATGAATCAAAAAATATAAAATTTAAATTATGATATTTTAAAAAAACTTACAAATTTAAATCTAAACTTGTTATAATATATATACTAAACTTGTTATAATATATATATATATAATAATAAACATTAGAAACTAAAAAATATAGAATAACAATAAATAACTCCTAACTATGACTAAACACTAATAAAATCTAAAATATAAGACCTTATATGTTATAGACATACCAAAAAACATAAAACTAAAAAGTTAAACCTAAAATGTAAAAATAATAAACTGAAATGACCCATATCTAAAAATATAAACTATGAGAGAAATCCACCATTTGAAGGTTGGATAGTAAGTGGTGTGGATTATAGGTTTATGATGTGATAAAATGTTAGATGCAGTTATTATTTACATGATCTTTGCCAATGAATGTAATGGGATGGCAAGACTATTTTTTCATGATGAGAGATTCTAGCTAGAAGCATTTCTATAGATTGTGAATGGAAAGGAGAGAAGGATGGTGAGGTCAAAGATAATAACGAGCTTGGATGGTGGATATGGAGCAATGGTAGAATTAATATTAGTGGCAGGCCATGGAGAGGAATGGAGATGACAAGGAGCATGGATGAAAGAGCTCAGGTCTACAAGGAGGAGGGTTTCAAGACTATCAATGGCTAGCTGAGATGAGAGATTGTGACATCTATAGATTATTTGATGCAACATTTAACTCATAATAAGTCTTGGGAATGTGGAATGGTTGGATATGAGTGTCGTTTGGAAAGAGAGGTCATTGAAGAAATCCAAGTATTTACCAAGCTATAAAGTGATACCATTGGGTTGATCCAATGGAGGATCTTTTCAACCAATACAACTATTAAACTAGAATAGATACAT
>JARHVA010003821.1:1077500-1160000 GCA_037957365.1 Torreya grandis | reverse complement strand
CCTAAAAATGATTACATTGGGACAATCCATGACTATAGAGGAGTGTGAGTTTATTATTTTTATTTTTAAATATTTTATTGACATATTCATGTGTACTTATGTAGATATGATAGAATTAGATACATCTCTGGTGGTATACCATCTTGTTTTTCACTCAGATGCTAAGCCAATTAAATAGAAGTTGTGGGAAATACATTTGCACATTTTTATCTTAGTTAAGAAAGAGTCATAAAAACTAAATTAGGATAATTTTTTATCAATATAATTGATTAATTATATTATATCTCAAATATTTTTACATTAATTAATAAGCCACAATGGATTCACATATGTAATGATTCCAATGATATCAACAAAACTTGCCTTAAAAATGATCTTCCCTTATAGAACATTGACATGATAGATGATTGAATTTTAGGATAAAATATTTTATCCATCATGGATATATACTCAAGGTATAATCAAATATAAATTTCTCCTAAATACTGGTAAAAAATATTGTTCATCACTCTGTGGGGGCATTTTTTTATCAATTCATACCATTTGTCTTGAAAAATGTTGGTATAACATATCAACATGCAATGACTATAATATTCCATGACATGATAGATTATATTATTGAGGATTATGTGGATGAAATTCTATAAAATTTAAAAACATGTACAAGACATCCTGAAGTTATACAAAGAATATTTGAGAGACTTCATGAATATAAGGTAAACTTCAATATTAAGAAGTGTGTATTTGGCATCACTTCTAGAAAATTATTAGGATTAATTGTATCTCATGAGGGAATTTAATTATATCATGAAAAAATAAATTACATCATGTAAATTCCTCCTCCTACCTTGAAATAACTCCATAGTTTGTAGGTAAAAATCTAGTCTATTCGTTAGTTTATCCCATAACTTACAAATTAGTGTCATCATTTTAATGATATTTTAAGTAAGGGTGTAACTTTATAATGTAACACATATTATAGAAAATATTTGAATAATTTAAAACCTATTTATCCAACCCACTAGTGTTGACCCCCCTAGTGCTAGGGAAGTCATTGTTACTTTACATCTCAACAACTGAACATGCACTGGGTGAACATTTAGTTCCACATAATAATCAGGGTAAGGAGCATGTAGTGTATTATTTGAGTATAAAAATTTTGGCCTATGAAAAAAAAAATATGTCAATATAAAAATATTTATTATCAATGGGTTTTTCATCCCAAAATATTTGACACTATATGTTGAATAATAAAATCATTGTGATTACCAATTTAATCCCCTTAAGGATCTTCTATCCAAAGCCACTCTAACTAATCACATGTACAAGTGGTTAATGATTATAAGTTATTTTTATGTTGAGTATTAGAATCATAAATCTATTAATGGGTAGGTATTTATGGACTAACTTGATGAATCCCCTTTATTAGACACCAATCCATTCACTTTTGAGTTCCTAGATGAATTTATCTTAGCTTTGGAGGAAGTGCCTATTGACTCCAAGAAATGGAATATTTATTTTGATGGTTATCTCACCTCCCAAGGATTTGGGGCTAACCTTATTATTAATCTATGAGGATATCTCATTCTCAAGGCCTTTCAAATTATTTTTCATTGTACCAACAAGATGAAAGAATATGAGGCACTCATTATAGGACTTTGTCTCATTGTTTAGTGGAACATTAAGTAGTTGATGATATATGGGTATTCTCATTTGATCATTTAGACCAATATTACACCATAGATGAGAAACTAGTGCCTTATACATGCATGATAGATAACCTCAAACCACATTTTGAATCTCTTTAGTTTGAGAAAATGTTGATATCCAATAATAGATTGGTAGATGTAATGGAGAAATTGATTCCATGATATAAATGACCAAAAATGTCAAAGAGTACCAATTTCTTATCTATATCCTTCTTAAAATAATTCATATATAGTTAGATTTTGAATGGTATGTGATATTGATGGTTCCAATTCCCCTTGGTAAGAAGACCTATACACCTATTTCCAAAACCAAATTATCCCTATTTACCTATCATGAAACCAACACATATCCTTCATTAATAATTATTCCCATTACACCTTAATTGGTAGCACACTCTATCATAGAGACTATGATGGAACACTACTTCATTGTTTAACTTTAGGAGAATTTGAGTTAGTAATTAAATATCTGCATGAAGGGATTTGTGGGCCCCACACTAGTGGTATGGTATTAGATAAAAAATCCTTAGAATAGGGTAATATTGGCTAATAATGGATTTATATGCTTGAAATTATGTCCAAAAATTCCTTGGCTATCAAAAACATGGTGATTTGATTCACACTCCTTCAAAAACACTTCATCCAATCACAAATCCTTGACCATTTTCAACATGGGGACCCAATCTTATAGGAAGGATAAACCCAACTTATTTTGATGGCCACAATCAGGTCCTAACTACTACTAAAAATTTTACTAACAAGTTAGAGATAATAACTATCACTTATGTAACAAGAAAATAGATTTCCAAGTTCTTATTTTATCACCTCATCTATTGTTATTGCATTCCCTCCACCATTATATCCTATAATGGTGGATCATTATAAAAAAAAATGTAAAATACCTTTATATCCATTTATTTATTAAACACAAAATCTCAACACCCTACTTTATTTAAGGTAATAACCAAGTTGAGGCAAACCATTATTAAGATTATTAAGAAGATTGTCAATGATGATAGTTGTGATTGGAACTTATAATTATTCCTAGCCTTGTGGGATTACTATAATAGTACCCATACACCTAAAGGTGACACACCATATTATTTGGTATTTGGATCTAAGGCTATCATTCTTATATATATCAAGTTGTCTTCCCTAAAAATCTCACTATATAATGTAATCAATGAGTAAGACTAGAGAATCACTAGACTAAGAATTGTAACTCTTAGATGAGAAATAATTAGTTGGATTAAACCATTTGAATGCCTATCAAAATTTACTATGTCATAGTTATAATCAATTTATTCTTCCTAGAGAGTTTGAAGTTAATGATTTAGTCTTGAAGGAAAATCATAAAAACACCAATACAAAACATTAAAAGAAGGGCAAGTTTGAGGCTAATTGGTTGGGTCTATATATTGTTACAACAAATTATGATTATAGTACATACCATTTGGATACAATATATGGGAAAGATTTAGAGGATACCATGAATATTATGCATCTGAAGTGATTCTACACTTGATTTAGTCAAAATTTGTCTATGATAACACTTGATTGGGGCATCTGCCTCACATCCATTCATATCTTTTTTGTACCTTCATCTTTTGTACCCTGGCCAGTTATTTTCCTTTTTTTTAGTTCTTACCTTCATGATATTGGTTTATGAACAATAGGTGTTACATGTAGATTTAAAAAACATGTCAAAAGGTGTTTCCATTTGATCAACATTGGTGTAGTTTTTTAGACTCGTGTACCAAGGTACTTTAGTATGATTTTCCTTCTTGGTATTTCCTTGAAACCCTTCCTTTTTCTTCTTCAAATTTATCACTCTTATTTCATACCTTCATATTCCTATTTAATAGTACTTGGTATTCCCTTTGCCTCGTGTTTTTATTATTAGTTCATGGTGTTACCATTATGACCAATTTAGTTATTTTTTTATCCCTTATCTATGGGTTTTTTCATTTACTAGATGGTTACTTGTACATTTTTTAACATTCTCTTGTTTTCCTTTTTCCAAAAAACTAAAAACATTGGTAAAATCTAAACATCCTTGAAAAAAAGGCATAAAATCTCTAAAAGAGATATAAATCCAAAAAATATTTGAAACCTTTGACATCCTATCCACCAATGGCCCTTGGTCCTTTTATGTTTAGGAACCTCTTATCCAATCCCAATAATTTATAATCAACATTAAAATTTATTAATTATGCTCCCATTTCTAAGAAAAATACATCATCTTGAGGTCCACACAAGCTATGTAGGTAGCACTTGGATGTATGGGGCATCTTAGGTCAGCTTTACCACTCTTATTACTATTTTATTTTCCCCTAATTATTCCTATTATATTCTCTCACCATTTTATGAGAAATATTATCTTATGCTCTCACCATTATTTTATTTTCTGCTAATTATTCCTATTATATGCTCTCACCATTTTATGAGAAATATTATCTTATGCTCTCACAATTTTATGAGTAACCTTGTCTTATGTTCTGGCTATTTTGAAAGTCCATTTATGTTCTCACCATTTTATGTGTCCATCCCTCTTTTCCTATTTAATAAAATACACTGTACGCATTATCATCATTTTTCTTCTTTCCCATCCCTACGAGAACTACATTTGTCTTAAAGTCCACCCTAGACTATGTAGGAAATGCCCACTTGCATGGGGCATTCAGAGATAGCTCAACCACGCATTCCTTATTATTTTTTCCCATTTATGTCCAAAGTCTCAAATTGTCACATATATTGTTCCCTTTCCTTAGGGGTAGCATATCTAAGCATCATACCATATTATCACTCACACAATGATGGTTCATTGCTTACTCATTACTTGTTACAAATATGTTTTTGAGTGATTGGGTTGTGTGTTTGATTGTGTATTCATTTTATTAACTTAGTTATTTCTTTGTCTTTTATACATTATGAATACACTTGAGTATTGATCTTTCATATCTAGAATTTAAGTTATTTGTGTTTTTATTATTGATGTTTATATATATATATATATATATATATATATATAGTGCATTGTATTTTCTACTTGGGTCTTGATTTTCCATATCATGACCCTTAGTGGTAAGCCATTATACCTAAATTAGTAACTACATGATTAACACATTTTTTTATCATTATTTTTTTTTTAAATTAGGATGCATACTATCAGTTGTAAAATTGCAAAACCAAGTGTTCAAGTTTTATCAACAATACACACTAAGAACATATGTCCTTTCACTACATATCGATCACATACATCATCAACCATAGGTAATCACAAAATATACAAAACATGTCTATTTTTATGCTAATTAAGATGTGCATCATTGATAAAATCACGAATAACTAGTTAGGAACATCTAACATTTCAAATAATCAATGCTTAAATCCACCTTATTGGGAAATTAAGTTGTTCAATTAGTCCCCATCTTTGGGGAAATTTAATAAATTTGAATTTATTCTAATTCCAAGCTCACAAATTTCAATTTTTTTGGGAAAAAATTAAAGTGTAGAACTTATTTTAGGATTGATCATTCCCTAAACCTAAAACTTTTGCCCTATTTGGGGTATGTCAAAGTATGTCACTTATCTAAGAATCTATCCTTCCCAATTACATATACCTTATCTCATATGGATCGTTATCATTCATGGGTTAATTTATCTCTTATTTTTGTCTATTTTATTCTTTTTGATGACCCATCCATCAGTATTATTTTTTGGCCACTCCCTCATCATTGGTATCATGGCCATCCCAAACATTTTTTGAGGCATTAGTGTGAACTCATTTTCAATAAATTTAACAAGATTAAAACAAAACATGAACAAATAAGTATTCAATATTTATTGTAATCATTTTATAAATTTTTTCTTTCTTTAAAAATCCATTTCTTCACTTGTTTCTCACAATGCCTTCTCAAATAGGGGAAAATGTAGACACTCAATTCTCACCACTTTCATGTCAAAATTTTAACTAAAATAACTTATATAAATGACACACAAATCACTAAAGTATGAAAATTATTATGTGCACTTGGTGTACATCTTATAAAACATATTTTGGCATCCCTAATTTGGGAAATACACCATACACAACTATCGAATTCACTTAATTCATCCTAAATAGCTATCATGTAAAGGATGTTTCGGGATTACTTATGTTGAATGGTTCATCAATTTTCAAAAGTCATTTCACTTTTTGTTAATTTAATTAAACTTTATTAATTAACCTAATCTTACTTTAATAAAAAATTCCATGATTTTTTATAATTATTTTATTTTCCTTAAATCATTAAATTGAGTTATTTCTCCAATTATGGTAAGTGGCCAAATGATGATATCATCATGACATCATGGACCAATATGAATAATGATCATGTCATCATGAAATTTGTCAAGCACTAATAATTAATGAAAACAAATATCAATGTTAAGGCAAGCCATGCCTCTCTAATGAAACCTATTTCCAAAATATTTATGGCATTGAGTCTCCAAAATTGCCTTAATACTTGGCCACATATCTTGATTTGAATACAAATATAGAATCAATATGGTAAATCTACAAATAGAAGAGTCACCATATACCTTCATAAAAAAATTATGTAAATAAACTCTATAAAAATATTGAATAATCATTAACCCTTTTCTTTTAATTAGTTCATAAATAATTTAAAATATTTCTTGGAGAGATGTTGATTGATTCCATACCATAACATTGAATAAGAATTTGAGCTCTACATATTTGCATAATCATGTATGTGTGATAGCTAGTTAGTGACTTTTATGAAGAAGGTAATAAATTTTAATTACTTTTTATTTGTTCGTCTGGGTTATATCTTGCTCATTCTAAGAACCACACTTAAAAAGTTATATTTTCTATTTTTTATCCTTGATTTTACATACTAACGAGAACTAACCTCTTCTATATTCATGTTTTTACAACATCATGGTTAAAAAAATTAATCACTTAATAGTTTAATTGGATATTATATTATTCATGATATCACCAGTAATTAAAAATCCACAAGTTTTCCCTTTCATCCACATATGTGAATGGAATATGATTTTTTATCAATAATATTATGTTTTTTGTGTAGTTTTTATGTAAGGCACATGTGGATTATATATCATAGTATAAATTTGTAGACAAGGATCCTTTATTTTCTAGTGAAAGTAAATTATTATATTCATAGAACTTTGTGTTCATTTGGTTGTTGGTTTTCTTTTTACTACACCATTTACATTTTTTTGGCCAATTTTGGCCCACATACTAAGATTTTTCCTGGATTGAAAAAATGAAAAAAATTCCTAATTGAGTGAATGATTAAATGACTTCTACAAGCTTTGAAACACTAGACCATCATAAGACATCATATAGAAATGAATGGGTTAACTTGGTTACACATTTTATAAGTTCACTTGGGAGGTCAACCAGAGCTAAAGGAATATATGGACATGATGATATTAGTCTTAGGATCATTATATATAAATTTAGTGACTTGATGAGTTTTCAATCTCAAGTTACAAACATTTAAAGTTGAAACAATAGTTTGGGATGGGCGTGCAAATGTCAAATTCTAGCTTTGACAAATAACCATTTAAATTTAAATATTCCCAAGTTGAATGTAGATCCAACAAGCATCAAGATCATGGGATCTTAGATTAAGATCAATTGGTGAGTGGGAAACCTAACATGTCAGTGGATCCAAATATATATATGGAGCATATTTGATCATGCATTGAATATCAATAATGAGCATTGAGTCAAAAGGTCAACATGAATGTGGAACTAACAAGTGTTAAGATCTCAAGTGCCTGTATAGATATCTAAAGGTGAGTATTGAATAATAAGTCTAGTGGTCCAAATAAATCAATGGTATGTGTTTAATCATACCAAAGAAGATCAACAGTGAGAAATGAGTCAATAGGTTAGTGTATCCTAGGAACAAATAAAGAGTTACCAAGTGTCATAACCATAGCAATTGTTAGGAAAATCCATGGCTCATGTTCATTCATAAAAATATATATCAATGGTGTGTGACCAAGAATATTTTATGGTGCTCATCCAATACATATCATAGATCAATGGCCAAAGATGAAGGTCAAAGGCACTATAATATTGAAGGCCCAGATTAAGATCAATGGCCAATATTTAAGGTCAAAGTTATGAGACTTTGATTAGAGGTTGAAATATGATCTAAGTTGAACCAAAAAGGATACTATAGGATCAAATGACACCATTAAATCTTTGTATAGGTATAATATGTATTTTAGGGATTAATATAGAGATTAAAAAGGAAGCTATGTGACATGTAGGTTTTTATCGATATAATAGATATAGGAAAACCAATAAAGGAGATTGGTTTTCAATCTATAATAGATACCTATGCTTAGATGGAGTAGGGGTAGTTATATAGTTATGAAAAAATGTCTCATAAATCGACATGGATATATCTTTGATATAATAGGTACCTATAGCCATTTTAAGTAGATATGGTGATAGCTTTGTTAGGACCAAGGATATAAGGACCTTGTCCTCATAATGAAGCAAGTGGAGATGGTGTGGAGAATAAAAATAAAGATATATGGTGGTTGGAAAAGCAATTGGAGAATTTATTATGTTCATATCTTAAACATATTTTCTCAAATAAACTTAGTCATGATTCATCATGCAAAACAAATCCTTATCTTCTAGTGAACTCTCAGTGAATGAGAAAGGTTGAAGATTCTTGGAGCAAATGAAAGTTAGCTTGTTGATAAAGGATTAGTTATAATTTAAAGAATGCATGAATACAAAAAAAAATCAATGAACTACCACCACATTTCTTGATCATTAATGACTCCTCCATTCTCCCATGCATGTTTCCCATCTTTCTCATTCCCATTTTTCTATATATACAGGCTTTTAAGCCTTAAAATTGATCCCTTTCTTAGGCATGACCAAACTCTATCAAGATTGATATTTGTAACCTCTTGAGATAAATAGATGACTATTTTTATATTTCATTATTTTGGTATAGTGTTTTAATGTTAGTTTGATTTGCATATGTGGTATAAATATCTCCCTTGCCAAGTCCTAATCTCGCCTAGCTACTAGTTTGTTTTGTTATGCAGGTCATGTTAAGTGTTTAATGTCATTTGATTGATGCTAGTATGTGGATAAATTAACTAGTTAGTTCTTTAAACTAGGCCTCTCCATATTTTCCCTAAATTTTTAATCATTTGGTGATCCTCTACATGAAATACTGATACATAACAGACATTTGGAGTTGTAAATTAAGTATTTTGCTTGTCTCATTAGTGTTTTCAGAAGTTCAAAAAGAGTGGATGAATAATCAATTTAGGTACATCACCAACATTAGCTTAAACTTTCCTATTAATTATCTTTATCTCCCTTTTCCCCCATCAATTAGTAGGTTTTAGTGGAAATGAGCTAAGTGATACATTAGAGGAGCTAGTCTCATTAAAAATCTTAGAGGTCTAACCCAAGATTAGGTAACCCATAACTCAGGGTCATTCCCATGTTGGACTAGATTTAAGTAGAGGACCTAAATAATCCTTTGCTTAGCTATAGTGAAATATAGGCCTCCAATACATTTTTATATGTATGTGGATTATTTGAAGTTATCTTCTCTAGTGCAAAATATGTTGCATAGTTTCTATCTTAAACTCTTCCTCAATGTTTGTCACATTATAATATGATTATCCCATCATTTTATTCTTAGCCAGCCTTATTTTGGAATAAAATAATGTTCATAGGTTGATGTGTTACTTGGTAATTCTATGTTCATCTAACTCAAAGTATATTTCACATATATTTTATGAAAGGAATTGATGTAGGCTTGGATTATTTGGTCATGTCCCTAGCATAATTGTTTCCAGTAAATTTAATAGTCATCATAGAAATATTAAGGATAGTATTAATCCTTTAAGGTTTCAATGAAATTATTCCATGTGGTTCCAAAATATTCTTATATCTAGTCTATCTCCCACTAATTTTTATCTTTCCCCTACTTTTTGATGGGTTTTTAGACCCCTATTTGTCACATTGCTTTCTTATGGACATCTTGTTATTGTAAAAGTGCATCAATATGATTTAATCCTTATATTATTGAGACATGAAAGACTTTATGTTATTTTGATATTATTATTATTATTAAATTACTATTGAGATAGTGGGTTATATGCTTGATGTTGTTTAATTTTCCTTAATTATGTGTGATTTAGATATTAGTGATTGATGATTCTAGTTATTTAATGAAATGCACATTATAACTAATGTTTCTTTAGAATGATATTGATTATATTTATGTTTAGATTATTTACATGAGTATATTACCATTGAAATAATATGAATTTGATATATTCATATGCATTATATATGGATTGAGATTGCTTGTGTTGTTTACATTTTACATCTTTAGCTATCTAGAGTAGTTCATTTTATGTGAAAATTGATGTGCAGATGATAGGGGAGGCTAATGATGAAGTTGAGACTATATTGAGAATAAGTGCATAAATTTTATAGTGGTATAATGACTACTTAAATTCTTGAGATCCTACCCAATTCTAGTGTTGTTTGTGGACCTATCATAAGTTATAGACCTCCTAACACTATTCACCCCTTTAACATTATTATTGTCCTCTTTATCCATACCTTAGATATTTTTTTAAATATATAAGTTCTTAAGGTTGAAAAGAGAGATAAATTTCTATCTCCACTTTAAAAAATCAAATGGAATTGATAAGACAACTTTGGAGGGTAACATAATTTGATTTTTTATATTTTGTGTTGATTTTAAAGTATTTTTACCAATAGGGATGTTTAAGAGTCTTTATAGGATCCAAAAAAGAATTCTTGGGCATCCCATTTGCCCATTTATCTCATGGAATAGTGGGATAATTGAATAGGTATGAACTTACGTTGATTTTGATATGAAATTCTAAGAGGATTTATTTCTTTTGTGGACTTCTTAACCCAAATCCAAGGGATGGAAAGGGACACATGACACCTTCCCATTGTCTAATATATGTGATTTATCTGCATATATGAGAAAATAAATCCTTATTTGGATAACTTTGGGTCATTTTTAAAAAAAAAATCAATGGAGGGGAGATTGAGAAGCTAATTGAAGAAGAAAAATACCTTACCTTCTGAAGAAGTGAACCAACTTAACCATTTTGAAGAGGAGTTATTTTTTTAGAATCAAGTGAAGATATAAATGTTTGATTCCATGTATTTAATAATTTATATGTATGTATTACCTTGAAAGAGAAGATTCTCCCCTTTTTTTCTTATTTTCAAGAGGTGTAGGGCCACTTGGCCTACCCTATTTTAACCTTTGATTACCATAGGTGTGCCTATTCCCATTATGTGTGTTTTATTTCGAAATTTGGATTTGGAGATGCACTATCCATACTAATTTCATTTTTTTATTTTTAAAATCCACTTATTGATTCATTTGAACATGGTTAGGCTACCTCATTTTGCTTAACTTACTTGCCTTGCATTTGATCTCCTTGAATAATGGTATTAGAAAGTGGAAAATTTTGCCATGCCATCCATAATGTTTATTATTTATGTGGTAATAGTGGTGAGTGTAACTAGGTTCCCATGCCCTCCTAAAATTTTCTTACTTGTGTAGTGTTAGTGGCTCGTGGAATTGGGTTCTTGTACCCTCCTACGTAGTTGTTTGGCATGGTTTAGTGGGCTAAGTCCTACCATGACTAAGATAAGTTTCAGGATAAGAGGAAGGAATCCCCATGTTATCCTTATCCATAAAAAAACCTTATTAAGTTTGAATTTTGTTGTGGATACATTTATATTTTTTGTTTATATACATTTTTTTTTAAATTTATTTTATGTTCTTGAGTGTTTTATTGGGTTATAGAAGCCTCTAGTATAATAAGTTGTTAAAACCTCCTAGTTGAGTCGAGTAGTTGAGATTTATATCCACTAAACCAATTTCATGTTTATAATATTATCCTACCTCATTCCCTTGATGTAACTATGCTCAGATATGGGAGTCTTTGACTCGGTGGTGCCTAAGACAGTTATCTAATGATGGAAAATAAATGAGACGTAAGCCCCTCTTTTGATTGACCTTGTAGGTATATTTTGGAGCTTGTAGATTATTAAATATTGGAATAAATTTCCACAAAAATTTAATACTTTAGCTTAGGACATTTTGAATCCTTTTAACACTTGTAACTATTAATTATCAAATTTTTATGTAGGGTTTAGGTTTAAAGTTGAGTAAAGATTGTAATAGGTATTGGAATTAAGTGTGAAGTATTTATTTATCTTTCACTCTCTTAAAAACATATTATATTATAATATGAATGGAAATATTTCATTTAATTTTTTAAATAAAAGTGTATATTAATTTTTGATATCTCAAAATACATGTTTATTTATGCAAAATAGAACCTAGTTTGTTATTTACTTGAAAAGTTTATAAAACCCTCATTTAGTTTAAGGCCTTATAAAGGATATTATGGTTTGATAATTTTTACAAATTTAAAATTTATTCAAAATTAATTAAAAAAAACTATTAATATATTATACCATGCTAGGAATCCATAACAATTTACATATTAGTTTTTTGAGTGACAAAAAAAAAGATATGAATTATTGAAGTCAAACACCTAATTCTTCCCATAACTTCTTAATAAAATTGATCAAATTTGAATAAAATTTAAACACAAAAAATGAGACATTAAAGTGTATAACTTAATTTTATAATAAAAATAACAATTTTTGGGACACAAGGCCACTTTTTACAAAATGTTTGGGCTTTTGGATTACTCAGTATGAATTTTCAAAATTTGTCACTTTGTAGTGTAAGATGGTTAATACATAGGCCCTTATAAAGGGAAATAACCCCCTTTTTATAGGGTAAATTTCCATGTATATTTTGGTCACCCATGTGACCATGTGTAAAGGTTTTATATTCCTACTAGGCTTTTGTGTGTTTTATATAATAGTTATACCATGGCAGTTATAGTTTGGTGGTTTATGGTGGTGGAAACTATGTGGCTTGGGCCATGTGGTTACCCCACCATTTAATTTGAATAATATATAGTAAAAAAATATTAAATTCCATATAATCAAACATTATAGTTAGTCCAAATAATTAAATTCATTTAAATTTAAATCATCTTTCATTTAAACCCTATGTTTTATAAATTTTAACCTGAACTTTATAAAATTGAAAACCATAACTATTAAAATAGAGTTAGACATTTTTGGGAAACCATTAGAATAGATATGGAGACCTACAGGTGGGGGAACCCAAAAATGACTCCATCAATTTTTCATACCCTTCTCAATGAAAATTTTCTAAGGAATTGAAACTTCACAGTTCTCAATATTTAATTTTTTTGTCTTTAAGATGTCCATTTTGTCTTATTTGATGATTATGGAATTTTGGAAACCTCAATATGGGTCAAACCTAAATTATACCACAATTTATTTATTTTTTCTATAACATGAACTTAAAACCAAAGTATAAAATTGATAATTAAAAGTGTTTCCTTCTCAACCCTTGTTGGTTTCCATTAATGGTTGTAGTGGAGCTTGAAGCTCCAAAAGACCTTTTCAAAAATTATGAGAGATTAAAAAATTATGAAATCACTCTATGAATATGGGTACCTAAAATATATAAACAATCATTCATGTATCAAATAAATTTTTTAATTTTAATAAAACTGGAAAAAGGCCAAAAAATTGGAGACTCCATTTATGGTAGTCATCTAAGGCTAAGGAGGTTTAAGAGGGATGACTATGGATAAGTCATCCTCCAAAACCTCCTCCCTCCTTTATAAAATATGATTTTGTAGTTTAATTACTATATTGAATAATTTATTTACTTCCATAATGATTTTTATATCTTCCTCACCTTTGATTGAATTTTGTAGTCTAGGTTGAATTGATCTGACAACTAAGATGGAGTGTTCCATCTCTAATTTGATTAAGTAAGATATTTTAGACCCATTTAGGTTTCATGTGGGGATTATATTATTTTAATTTTATCACTTTATAATAATTTTAATTAAGTATAAACTTTAATTTAATTATAGATTAAGTGTAAAATGAGCATTGTGATTGGCTGGATTTGTCAAAATACATTTTTTAGCACCACAAAAAATTAGATTGATTCATTCAAGCCAATGATTATTCAAACCTAACATGTCTTGGTCCATAAACCTTTTGGGATATGGAAAATAATTTGATCATATTTGATATTTTAGGGCTTATTTGATAGCCTTTAGGTTGGTTAGACTAAGTTGGTCCATTAGGGTTGTGTAGTAACCACGTAACCACTTATACATTTCCATCCATGTTGATTTGGCATGTGAGTTTTTTTGGATTATTTGTGTGTCTCATTACAGGAATATGGATAGCCAATGGGAAATGTAGTTTTGTATAATGTGCATTATATGTTCTCAAAAAATAAATTAGCATATTTTTATTTGGTTTTAGTCATGTTTATTTTTGGGCATGACAAGGGAGAATAAATTATCAAATGTGTAATATTCATCTTTTCTTCATCAAATAATTTCATACATATATAAATGTGACTCCCACTAATTTTAATATTCATATAATGTGTTTACAATGGTTTTATCCTCAAACATAGTAACACATTAATTTAATTGAAATTTAGGTGGGACTTGACCACCAAAATATTTAACTGAAGAGTGAGTTGATAGAACCACATGTTTGAGGACTTAAAAAATGGTAAAACAAAAAATATCTATTTATCTCAAAGTTCCTTTGTAATTGTATCATTGATAATATCTCAAACTTCATCTTGTCTTTATTTTAACTATTTTGAAAGGGCATGGTGGATTTTATAATGAGTCTTAGAGTTTTATGTTTAGTTTTAGATACTTTAACCTTTTTTATGAGACATACAACAAAAATATGAACCACTCTAATATCAATTATCTATATCTAAGGAGGTGTCTAAGAAACAACACTCTAAATGAGGATTTATTTGTGTGTGTGTGTGTGTGTGTGTGTGTGTGTGTGTGTGTGTTGAATTAATAAGATACTATTGCTAATAGAGAAATTAATAGAACCAAAAAATCAATTTTATTAATTTGTGCATTCTATTTATGACATATTATATGTAAAGTTTATTATCTTCTACTATATGATGTTCCATATTCATATAAATATTATAAATGATATTATAATTTTTGATCCAATGAGAGGTGGGTGAGTTGGTTAAATATTTTTTTTCAAGCCCCACCTAGGTTCAAATATCAAGAAAGCCATATGAGGCTAGTTGTGGTCATTGGTTGTATTCTCAAGGCCATTAATGGCCATTAGGTATTCTCAAGGCCATTAATGTCCATTAGGTATTCTCAAGGCCATTAGTGGTTGTTGTTGGTAATATTTGGTATATATATGGTAATATCTAAAATATAGGATGTATTCAATGGATTAATAAATCACATGGGGATTTTATCCCCTGATTGTGTCTTAGACTGGTCCACACTCTGGTGAAATATTGTTACCTATCAAAAAATATTATATCTTTTTGGAGGCTTAAAGAACCATTATGGAAGTTAAAATATTTAAACTTCCACATCTAACTCTTTTTATTATGATGGTTTTATGGATTAATAATACTAAGATTTTTATTTATTATTTTACATAGATATTAGGTTTCATTTATGTTTACCTACATTGATGTTATGTAGTGCAATTTTTTATTTCATGGAGTTGAAAATGCCCATATTTAATGGTCAAAATCTACCATGTTAAGTGTTTCCTATCAACCTTTCAAGGGTAACCTATCGACCTTGTAAGGGGAAACCCATGAGTTATATTTGGGATATGCCCCATTATAGTTGAAGATAGAATGATTTATTTTAAACTATACATTGTGTAGTCTATCATTTTTTCAAATATGCAATTTTGTGTAAAGTGTGAAATTGTGTGAATGTTTAAAAAACTCATGTTGAAATCATGAAATGGCACTACTATGATGGGATCATCCACTTAACTATCTAGGATGGTTATTGACTTTTTAGTATCCTTACACACCCAATGGGTGGGTTGTGATTAAGGAAATCACAACTAGTCATATACTATTTTAGGCATGACACATGCAAATAATTTTTTGTTGACAATATATATCTATAAATTAAATTTATAATATTTACCTTTGTAAATAGTTTCATGATTTAAATTTATTTAAATAGAATGTTTATTGGATAAATATGAAAATTGGTCAATCTAGGAGGGAATATATCCTTCCTATATCTTCCAATAGTAAATTTTTTTACTTATAGCATAAACACAACACATAAATCATAAACACCCTATAGGATAGTTACTATATATCATCGACCACCAAATAATATCTTTACTTTAGATAATTTGAAATGGGGTGACAAAAAAGGAACATTAATGGTGTTTAAATATTATAAAAAGAATATGGTTCATAATGGTTCCTAAAATCATCCTCGACTTCAAAATTTTGTTTATTTCCTTTTTTCACTTTTTATTTTATATTTTTTCCCTATATTCTCTTACTCATGGTTAGGAAAAAGGTTTTACACACATTCAACTTGTCATCAAAAAATCATTTTTCATCTTGATATATAATTATATCTTTTAATTATAATAAATATGTAAAAATATGCCTCCATGGATTATATTTTTGATGATTTTAGTATTTTAAGGTATTTCATGTTGTAAGAAATATCAATAGGATCTAGGTTAGAGTCAGAAGATTGATTCTCCATAGGAATATATATATATATATATATATATATATATATATATATATATATATATATATATATATATATATATATATATATATATATATATATATATATATATATATATATATATATATATATATATATATATTTAAATCCATCTTTAATAATTCAATTCTTTTAGTCTATTGAGATGGTTACTTTGGTGACCCTATAACAAGTGAAATTTGTGATCTGTGAATAATTCTTAGGCCTAGATGGTAAATATTTAATATTGTCTTGTATTAACAAGGCCTTTATGCAAGTAAAGATTATTTATTTCTTATTGTCTAAATGGTTTTACAATAAAACTTTAATTATTAAATTATGGCTCAAAGAGTTTAAGAAAATTTTTTACAGTGGTGTGTCCATGATTTGAGAGTGGCATTTATGCATAACACTCTTAATCTTTTTTGAAAAATTTGAATTTGATATCAATCTCTCCCTATTTGATATTGTACATAATAGTAGATCTAATGTTATAAAGTCTCACTGGGTTAAATTTACTAACTAATTTTTTTTTTAAATCAAAAAAATGGAGTATGTACTACTCATGTTGACCTATGAACCAAACCTATGAATTTCAAACTAAGGACCTTGAAAATGGTTTTGACATTACATGTCATAAGGAAGTATTCCAAATAAGTGATGTTTAATATGTTAAAATGGTCCTAAGGATTATAATATTCTTTAATATGTATTTATATGTTAAACTAGTCTTTTACACTTGACAAATATGACTAAAGTCTCTACCCTTTAGTTCTTGACCTTCCTTGCAACTGATAGGCTCATGTTTACCATCTCAGTGGGCCTAAATGCTAATATTATATTTTAAACTTATTATTATGATCATAAAAATCACTTGTAGACCATAGTACACTTAAACTCTAATATATATCCTTCAATTTTATTTATAAAGCTCTGACAATATACTATATTCCTAGTTTTGTGCTTGTGAAGCCATTATATATCAAATCATCATTATGTGGGAAGAGTTACACAAGTAAAAAATATATATTTTTGTTCAAATATTACATCATTGAAAAAATATATTACATGCATGTAAAATTCAAAATATTCTAGTTTTGATCATGTGTTTACATCTTCATCTAGAAATATTATGCCCAACAAATTTTCATATCAAAATAAGATCCTAAAATATATTTCATCTACAAAAATTGATTAAAAAAGTGAACACAAGACTAACGAGAGTCCAAGTGAAACCCTAATAGAAATGTTTCAAAAAAAATTATCAAATTATCTCCTATACATCCTCTTATAAGATTAAAATACTATGTGTATATCATAGAATTCATGGGCATCACACAGATTATTTTTTTTACATTGAAGAGAAAAAACAAAGTGGTGATAGTGGTGATCCTATAACATATAAATTTATCAAGCCACCCACTCACCTTATGAGTATATATCCAAAATCATAAGTGCAAAAAGAATAAATTTGACTATCAAGGGATAATCTAAAGCAATAAAAAATTTAAAACATAAAGCAAGATCAAGAAATGTTACAAAAAGATCAAGATAAAAAATAAAAATTATAAAATACACAATTATACCAAGAAAAAAATACATATATACATCTCAATAATAATACTCAACTTTCAAAATAATATGGTTTTAGATAGAAACATCTACAACACTTTGGTTATCATGGTGAAGGATTGGGAAAACATGGATAAGACATCATTTTCCTTATCTCCACATCTGAACCCAATAAATGATAAGGCTTTAGATATATTTTAAATACCCATACAAATAGTTCTAAGATGCATATTCATTTTATTATTTTAAAATAATAAGAATCTAAAAATGGAAGTAGATCCAAGAATAAATAATGAATGGAAAAGGAAACCTTGCAAAAAGAGTAAACAAAAAATTATAGATTAGAAGAAGAGGAATAAAATAAGATAAAAAATGAAGAGAAAAAGAAAAAAATGAGAAAATTAGGTTATAAAAAGATAAATTTTCAAAATCACAAGAGCAAAAGGAATAATAAAAGAACAAATTAGAGAAAAAATAATTCAAAAAGACAAATAAATAGAGAAAGAGAGGGTACATAAAGCATAAATATAAAAAACAAGATTTTAAAAAGAGTAAATGGACAAATAAAGACTTTAAAAAGAATAATTACAAAAATAGAAATTCAAGTTATAAGAGAATGCATAGGCTAGTCAAGAATTATTCTCAATAAAAGGTATTTAATAAATAACATTCAAAAGTAAGACATGCATCAAAAGGATAGTGTTACACATGTGCCTTCATATGAAGTAATTAAAAATCATTCCACAAATAAACAAATCATTGAGCCTTACATAGATGGAAATTAAGGTTAAAATATCATAGTTGACCCAACTTGTGAACTCAATATGTGTGCATATAATTTATTTACATCTCTATGGTATAGCATGGAACACATGAATGAAGATACTACATCTAAATTTTGTGTTGGATTTATTCAATGGAATGTCACACTTGGATTAGAATCATGATCTATTGTGTTGCATGTTAGCCCATTTTTAACTCAATATAATGACAAATTTAAAAATCTATGGTTACTAAGAATGAATTCCATTATCTCTCAATGAAAGGTATCAAGTGCATTCTTAGCAAAATAACATGATATACTTTATTATTCTACTATGCCTACAAATGGTACATTTCATTCAGGAAATATTATTCATTTACCACTACTTGTAGACACTTATCCTCTACTTAATATCATTGGATAGTTTATTCAATTTAAAATAATATAAAATCAAATAAACATGTTTCAGTTACAATTACACAAAAAAATAACACAAATTCCTATGAAGCATACATAGAGTTTTATAGATTTTCTAATTCTAGATTTGGCACATATACATGATCCTTGGTAGCATAACTAATTTGATACACCATAATATGAGTATTTATCACCCTATGAACATACACTATATGGGATCATCAGCTAGCACTCTCTTTCCAAACAAATCAAAAAAATAAAATACAAAATAATTCAAATAAATAAATAAAAATTTAAAATTTCACATGTATACTATATTTTGCATATGTTATTTACTTTATGTTAGTATATATCATATTATTTATATACATACATATTTTTCATAGGTACTTAAAGTGTGATATAGGTATACATGAGATCCATGATACATAAGCATGCAGATGTTCAAACTTTCCTTTTCCCACATGGCATACTACAATGGGGGTATCTTACTTCTATATGTTTTTTATTAACATGGGTTATATTATTTTATGATCATTTCCATTATCATATTGATATTATATACTGACATTTACACATGCCTATACTCTTTTTTCTATCTTACACAATGTACTTGATATGCTATTTTACATGACATTTTTTTTATTATTATTGATAAAAATAGGGGTTAAACAAGGGATTCAAAATTTTACAAGAAACAATAATATTGGCCTAAAGTGCCAAATAGAAACATTAAATATTATTTAACAAAACCTAGAAAATATTGAATATTAAACAACTAAACAATAACTAAATATTGAAAAAAGAAAGAGATACACACTAATTAGAAAACCCTTCAAGGATAAGTTCTCATATTTGAGACATATTATTCAAAACTTTTTCTAGAATCTCAATTCCTAATAATTCAACATCCTCATCCTTCCCTTTACCACTACCTTTGATCTTCTTCACCTTTTCGGTTGAGATCCCATCTTCCATCCTATTTTTCATCAACAACTTCAAGCCATTAACCATGTCAGTGAAATTCTCTATTGCATTGTTATTAAATTGAACCAGACTCTCAATATTTCATTAAATATCATAGTTATCCTTTTCCAATATCATGAAATTATCTTGTAACACCTTCAATTCCTTATAATTTTCATATAATCATTGATTAAGATTAAAATTACCACCTTGATCCTTGATTGATTTCAATCCCTCCTTAAAATATTTGATGTCTTTCATTAACCATATAAGCATCACTTTTTGTAGCTCCAAATCCCTAAGGATTGAATTCATTTAGTATGTGCTAACACATCATCTTCAAAAACCTCATTATATTCTTATAATTTATTATTCCCTTTACCAAACCTATTGAGCCTATCTTTCTCCTTAACCATATAGGCTTCCTATTTCAATAAATGCAAACCTCATACAACCTCAGTCGTTCTTTCCACTAAGGACTCAAAGTCATGATTTTATTTCCCCTCAACTTCTTAATTTAAATTCTTAACCTATAAACCCACCAAGATTTTGGAATCCAAATTTTTAATGAACTTCTCTTTGTTTTCCACCTTAAAAATAGATTTTTTTATTTAAAGCATCCTTATTTTTTGTATTAATTAGATCATTTATATAATTAGGCCCCATATGAAGTGACTTGACATACTTAAATAAAAATAAAATTATACCCTGATACAGGTTATCTCTTCCCCATTTTCCCATCCATAATGTTACTTTTCATAGATAACAATATATAAAAATGGAATATGATTAGAATATGGCTCTTAAAGTAATTCAAAAATACAAAAAGGTACATTAATTATCTTATGCCTTCCTTTAATTGTAACAAACTTCATGACCTATTTTTCCACCTTGTCATATGGTGTGGAAGTTCCTCTCTAAAAAAACCTTTATAGATCAATGATCTCCTCTCCTTCTTTCATAAATTTCTCCTTCTCTACCCTAATTCTATTGGTCTTATAAAATTTAAGACATGCACAATGATTTCTTTAGAAACCAAAATATTGATACCCTTAATTTTAACAATGCAAATTTTACAACACTTATCAAATTCCCTTGAGATATGAGGGTCTTAGACTTCAACCCTCTAAATAAAATTTATGGGCCCTCCTTCCTGCAAGATTTTTAAAATCTCCACCTTCTTCTTCAAAGTGTCTATGCATGTTGTCTCCACATGACATAGATCTCCTCCCATGATTTTGATAGTAAAAACTATATCAAATATCAAAATTTTCATGTATAAATTCCTTCAATTGTTGACAAAAAAAGAGGAACTATAAAATTACTTAAATTATCACACAAATTGACCCATAATCCATACCAAATTGAAATGTTGATCATAAAACAATCTAGGTTCCTTATTTGTTGTATCATAATTAATTTTAAAGTGCTTTATGGCATAATGATTCATCTGAGTGGATATCTCATCACCCTTTACGGTAGTAAATACATTAATAATCAAACACAAAAAACCATCAACATAGTTAAAAAATAATAATAATATACCTTAGCTTATTAAAAGGGACCCCCCTTAGATTAATTAAATTATATCTTTGAATCCCATGCAAATTTTCAATAGTAGATCTCCTTTCCTAGTACAAGTGATGAAACTTTGATTTACCACCCCTAGATTAGCATAAACACCAGCAACTTAGTTTCATTCACTATAAATATGTTGAATAATCACATTGTCGAAGGATTAAAAATTAATAAATATTATTCCATTAAATATTTTATAGATGAATTAGACATAAATTTATTGGATAAATAGTTAATAATATTAAGAGAGGATCCCATAAAAATATTTTTAACACAAATATCCTTTACAGTTGGAATATCCCATAAAAGGCCAAATCCTCATCCCAATGGTTCATTTGAGAACTGATATTCCCTACATAAATTTCCATCATATCACCATTGATATCCCTTAGGATACCACCTCTTCTCACTAGGGTTGAATTTAATTTAGAGGCAATGCCAAAATTTAGTTTGATCCAACCTTCAAAAGGATTTCTCCATTTAAATTTCTTTCTAATTTTAGACTTGGGATCAATATACAACCTTTCCTCATTGGATAAATACCAATTATTTTCTATAATTTCTTCATTACCAATTAACTTGTCTTTATTAATCTTCATAATACACTAAAAGTTTCAATTAATAAATCAATAATTTTAATCATAGCCAAAATACTAAGATACTTCATATTCCTAAAGATATAATTATTTATTTCCTTCAAAATACCTTAAAACATTTGGTAAATCTAACTACCATATTTTACCTAGGTCTTTATTTTTAAAAGGAGATCTACAATGCTTCTAAATATCCATCAAGGAGGAAGGTTGAACCGAAACAAATTTAAAATTATTTATAATATCACATCATACTTTGAAAGTAAATGAAAATTCTAATAATAAGTGTAAGACATTTTCATCTTCTTTTTCATATAAAAAACATATATTAACAATAGTCAAGCCCCTTTTTCTAATATTTTACTTCATGACAGTTCTATTTTGAATAGCCAGTGAAAAATATATTGATCTTGGGAATTAAATACCTAATTTATATTTTTTTCAAGGGAATCCATCAAAAGTGTCATGAATAAAAATGATATATCTAGACTTCATGTTATAGTTTCCATTAAAATAAGCTCATCCTCTTTAGTAAGGATATTAATATGAATGGTATAATAAAATTATTCAAATAATTCAATACTATATTGAATTCCTCTTCAAAAATCTCATAATTCATATGTTTCAAAATCTTCCCCTTAACAAAATTCTAAAAATCACTATCAAATTTCAGTCCATACTTCCTTTCAATTTTTTCATGAATCTTAGACCAAGGATTAATTTCAATGAGAGGAGTATATAAGGCCCAAGAATCCTCCAAAAATTGAATTTGTTTTACCTACACCCACCTTCCATTTGCTTCTTATAATGATAATACTACTATTTTTCACAAGGGAATTCTAAAAACAAGAACCTCTAGGGAATTCCTCATTTAAAATAAGAGAGATTACCTCTTTAGAATCCAAATACTTAGCTAGGATAATACACTTCCAATGATCACTTTCCTTGATAAATATCTAACCTATCCTATCATTAAGGGCCTTATACCTATCTTTGGTTTTCTATAAACTAATGCCACTAAGACTTTTTGGCATATAAACCCTATCCCAAGCAATAAGAGGTAGCCTATTTTACTCATCTGAATTAGTCCATAAGAATATTTTTTGAGTCCTTTCTATTTTTTATGCTATTTTCTCTAAAATTTAGAACAAAGACATAACATAGACAAATAAAATTTAAAGAGTGATTTTTATAATAAGTAGCTTACCTGCTTGAGAAAGTAGAATCTTTTCCAACTAGCCAACTTCCTTTAGAATCTATCTAAAAAAGGGTTCCAAGCTTAAATAGGTAGACTACCTAAAAAGAAAGGCATACCCAAGTAGGTTGAAGGAAGACCATGAATTTGATAGTTCAAGACCTTGGAAATATTGAGTTGCATTCTCCTTCAAGTATTGATAAAAAATACAAAACTTTTATCAAATTTTATCACATGTTTGGAATCCTTATCATAGTCTTGAATAATATTGTTTAGTTATTTCACTTTATTAACCAAAGAAAAAACCATAAAGATAGTATCATCAATAAGTTGTTGATGTGAATTATGTTCAATCCCCATCATTGATTTGAAACCTTTAATTCTTTCTTAACTTGTATCCATTCTGATAAATTTATTTAAATTCTCTAGAATAATGATAAAAATAAAAGGGGATATATGATCTCCCTACCTTAACGCTCTTTTGCTACCAAAATCATGATTTCACTCCATTGACCAAGATAGAAATTATAGAAATGGGAATGCAAGTATAAATCAATGTCCTGAAGTGAACATGGAAATCAAAGTTACATAACACATTATATAATAAATACCAATCCAATATATCATAAGTCTTATCCATTTCCAATTTAACAATCATCCCCACCTCCTTATATTTATGCATAGAATCAATTATCTCATGAATAGTAATAATGCCATCTTGAATTTGTCTCCTAGCCATAAAGTCCCCTATTGTTTTAAGATATTTCATTGCAAAAAGAGGATGCATTCCAAGAGTTAATATCTTGGTGAAGATATTATAGATAGTATTACAAAGATAAATGGGTTGAAAATCATAAAATTTAGAAGCACCAATAGTGTTAAGATCTAGAATAATAAAATTGCTATTTAGCTACCTAATAATCTATTTATAAAACATAAAATCATCCATAGTGGCCAATAAGTCCCACTTAATAGTATATCATAAATGCTAAAATTAGGTTACATGAAAGCTATCAGGTCTTAGATACTTATCCTTATTAATCCAAAAAATAGTTGAGTTAACTTCTTCTATGGAAACAACATCAATTAATATGTAATTATCCTCTTGATAAATCAAACATGTAATATTATCTAATAAGATTTAAACAACCACCTCATTTGGTTATAAATTCTAAGCAAAAATATTATTAAATTAAAAAACAACTTCATCTTTAGTTTCTTGAACATCTTTAGTCTTATCACCAGTTCATTGATAGTATCCATAATTTTATTATGATTTTCTATTATTACAAATGGTAACATGATTTTGTTTTGAATTTTTATCTCCATCTTTGAGCCAAATGGCCCTAGTTTTTAGTCTCCAAAAGTATCCTCTCTATCATATTTTAGTCTACATGACATTTTGTTAACATATGTATGCATGTAATAGTATGACATGCTTATTCTAGTTTCTTCTATTTCATTTACTTCATCTTTTCACATGGCTTAGTTGAGTGTACTTCATGTTTACTTCTTTTTCTTATTTGTGGAACATTTTAACATGTTTCTTATTTGTTAGCCATAGTTACCTGAATCTTGTTTATTTTTTTGGTGTGTGTAAATTTTCATATGTCCTCCCCTTGATTTTTCATCATTTTAACATGTCCATTATTTTTTGTCTCCTTATACCCCTCTTTGTGTGACATTTGAGTAATCTTGTGTGTGTGATTGATTTTTTATTGAGCTTGTTATCTCATAAGCATTTCCATGATTCATATAATGCATATTAGATATTTTTATGTATGCATACTATGAGATTCATTGATATATCAACTTCAACATGATACTATTATATGCTTATTTAAAACATGATTCACATAGATATAACATACTTATCTTATCCTTTTGAGATAAGGTGAATATCATTTTTTCATTCCCCTCACCTCAAAAGTGGGGCATATCAGTGGGGGAATGTCATAGATACATGACTCCACTTACGTACAATTGAAATAATTGGCATAATTTTATTTAGTTTACATGATATAGATATATACTTGGGACATAATTATATACATTTGGCATAGATTTCAGACAAAATTATTCAAATTTATGATACATAGTTTACACATTTTATGGATAAGAGATTAAATTTTTATAGATACTTCAGTTTGAGACCTATTTGAGGTTCATATCTGATGAAAATTCACCAAATAACATATACATATTCATATTATACACACTATTCATGTACCTGACCAAGATATAACTTTTGAGGTCTTATTTATTGTAATAATTGGCTTATTTGATTACTATGATGAAGATTTGGTTCCATCAATGGAATTGGCACTATTTTATATCATTTTGAGTTTATATTGTTATAACATTTTACTTGGGTGATATTGGCTAGATTATGATATACTAGAGTGGTTCAATTAAGATTTTATGCTCTTGATGGACTTAGAATAACTCATCCGTATACTAGATTGGGGGAATGATCACCCTCCAATTCCCCTATTAACATATTTAGGGTATATTTTTGAACTTATTTATAATTATTTAACTAGGAAACATTATTAATAAATTAAAAATATCAAGGGGAAACATGGTTCTATCAACACACATGTGTATTCCTTCCTTGATCTCTTTTATTTCAATAAAATTTCAATTTTTAATTTTTATATTATATGCACTAAATAGTCCTATAACATTTTATTTTTTTATAGTAATACACATACATCAAATTAAAATAGGGATAAATTAAAATAAGATGTGTTTTATGTACCACATTATGCATCTTTTTCCTTTAAACTATTAATTTCATCTGTATTAATTACTGGATTAAAGGGGGAATGTGGATTCTTAAATATGGATTTATATGTTAAACTAGTATTGTAAACTTGAAAAATATAACTCAAGGCTCTACACTTTATTTATTGAATTTATTTATAGCTCAAAATATTGTTTTCACCATCTTATTGGGCCTAAATGCTTATCTTTTAGTTTGACCCTATTATTCTAATTATCTAGATCACCTGTAGCCCATAATATGCTTAAACTTAATATATATCCTTCACTTTCAATTACAAAACTCTAAAAATATTTTATGTTCCTAGATATCCATGTTCAAACTTGGATATTAGAATAAATTCTCCTCTCTATTATACAAAACAAGTGTATGTGCCTTCTAAATACTCAAATTTTAAAATCTTTCAATATTTATAGGTCACCTATTATGTTTTCATTAACCCTTCCATGAGGAAATTTTAAAAATAGGTGGTATAAATATTAATTAAATCCAAATCATTATTCATCTATAAAATACCAATAAATCACCTATTCAATCTCATTAAATCAATTTTACAATTGATATATACTACCATATTCTTTCATATTTCTATATCATTCATAGGAGCAGTCATACTAAAGGGCTGAAGTATTAAAATAATAGCCCATGAGTAGTATTTGTCAAGTTACAAGGTATATTCCATTATGAACTTTAATATATCATTATACACCATTTGTCACACAAAATCCAACACATAAAGGAGAACTACATATGTTTGAGTCCCTCTTTAGAGTATTGGATATGTAGGCAATGTTCATTGATAGAGGGGTCCTTAATGTTAGCTCAAATTTATGAGCCCAATAAACCATTTTTGTCAAGGTAACAAGACCTAAGAGGAGGATATAGGGTTTGATCTATATTATAACATTGATATCCTATGAAACTGATATGAATACATAATTTTGAAGGTAACAAAAGACCCATAAAGAACAAGGTGGAATTTGATGTTAACATCAATACTTTTTATGTGATAGATGCATTGAATTATGTATATTAGTATCAATATAGGTATCCATAGGGTCATTCAAGTGTTTGTGCTAATAGAAAGATAATGCTTAGAATCTGATGATTGGATTAAAATCATCATACAACTTGTTTTTACATATACATTACTCACATATACCTATGTATCATGTATAATTTAATTACAATTTGTACTTCATATTAATATTATCATAATATTGAATTTTGTGTTTTATATATTTGGCATATGTTTAGATTTAATATTTATTATTAAAATATTATTAGAACCTAAATTATTTAATTTTCCTAATTTTATAATAATATATTACCAACTTTGATTAGGCTACTCTTTCATTGTTAATATTTATTTTTAAAAATGGTTAAACAATATCCTTATCTCTTTCCTAAAAAAGCATGGGGGTTCCAAAGGTGGATTTTGTAACTAATCATGATAATTAGTGCATTTGAGTAGGTTTTTGATACATCCATTATAAAATTACATATGTGTTGTGGTTGATATATTAAGAATTAGAAGATAGACATTAATCTATAAAATAACCCACCATTGTTTAAATGTTTGTTCGTATTTACTTCATGGATAAGTGTATCCTAGTGAGTACTATGAGACTTTTTGTTGATTATGGGAGAATGATATACTAATGGAAACAAATGTGTAACACTTTTTGTATTTTTTGGTGAAACTAGCCATCCCATACTGATTGATTGTAGGGGTAAACCACATGGGGACTAGAAACATATTAAATTAAACTAATTTTTTAATTCATAATGTCAATAATGAATACTAGTATTGGTTTCATAGGTAATTATTTTAGGTTGTATATTGTCAACCTATGAGTCAAAGTGATATTTTTGAAAAGATGGCATGAAACCAAGCCAAAAAGTAGATTCAATTGACATCTTAAGAGGTGAGGAAATAAATAATGATATATAAATGCATCATTGTTTTTATATATATCATCCAATAGTGTGTGAAAACTAATCCATGCATAAAATATATAAATACACTCACACTCATGATTTTGAAATATCACTTAATCCATAATATTTGAGTACTCACCCAATGCATAGAAATAGAACATCAAGATCTCCCATTAAGATAACAAAGCTTAATATCCATAGATGTGCAACAACCTATATTAAAAATAAAATATATCAACCATTATCAATGTAAACAATGAATAAGATCACAAGACTCATCATAATTATAGAATCCATATTTGTACCCATATTAATGTACAAAATTTACAAATTATACATCATATATCATACTAACCATTAAATCTTGATATTTACATATGAGCCTCAAATGTTAAACTTTCCAATATTTAAAACCCTAAATTTTATCTCCAATTTTCCTTCAATCTAAAAATCATGTGACTCCTCAATATATCTTGAATGAGAAGCCAAGGTCCATATATATATAATTTATTATACCCTTTGGATCATTTGTAATTTTCACAAAATAAAAACTTTCACTATATATTAATCCACCTATCTACACATATTACAATATTCCTTCCTAAATTTTTCCACCTATCCACATAATGAGATATTCCTTTTTTGTCGTGGCATTTTCTTTTCCAACCTAGATCTATCTTGTGAAAACTACGTCTTCTTTATTTGGATATGTTTCATATGTCAAATTTTCCTTCAATGTGTTTCTTTCTTTAAGTGCAGTTATTTTAACCCATGTATTTTACATCATGGTACATGTGAATAATTATTCTTTATGCATGCATGATATTTGAAGATGCACTTTTTCAAGTGTCAAAGAGTCTCTAGCACATCCCAATCACACATCAAACCATGGATAGACTTTTTTTAATTCACTTAAATATAGATTATAGAATAAAAATTCCCCCACACTATTCTTATTTCATATCTTTAAATAAGTTACTACTTGATTCTATTGTGGTCAAATCCCCCACATGCATAACCAAAACTTCATTCATATCTCTTGTGATTCCTTATATATTTTATCTCATTGTTATATCATTGATTAAATTTGTGTTACTAATTAATTCATTCAATCCATTAATTTCTTTAATTTTTCTTAATTATATAGATTATACTTATATTTCAAAATGATAGCCAAATCAACTCTATTTACTTTACATATGTTGTGTGCACTGTAGCTTCTTCACCCATCACCTTATCTTGAAGGTCTATAAATAATTCATCAAATTATAAGTTATTTTTACTTATTTATGTCCTTTACTATTAGTCTTGTTTAAATTTCATATCACTTTAGTCTTGATCTTCTTCCCCATACATGCACTTAATTGTGTCCCTGTGTGTCATAAAATATTCTCTCATTCTTTAATCCATGTACTATTATGCATATGTAAGCCTTGTAAATATAGTTTTATCCTCCAATTTTAAGTGGATAGAATTTATATTTTTTTCACTTTCTCCCAATGATATTTGATCTCTCATTTTAACTCCTTGAACCTTTATTATTGAATTATTTCTTATTCAAAGTGTAGACCCCTAGTTATGGTATAAGACCCTTCTCCATTGTGCCTTTCCCCCATTTTATCATGGTTGGTCCACTTATGTATATTTTACTATTTTTAGACACTTCATACCCAAATCTAGACTCTCCTCATCTTTTGATCCCTATATATGTATTTAAAATTATATTAGTTTTATTTATTTTAGATTTTGGGTCATATCCATCCATTTTCTAAGTTGATTTCCCTCATATTAGACATTTGTTTCTATGGGATGGATTCAAAAATTTGGGGAATATTTATAGGGTGGATTATATAACCCACCAAATTTATCCTTTATTTTTTTTGGGTCCTTCCCAACTTGAATTGATTTCCTAAACTATGACTTTAGCTTATTATAATATTCCATGGTTTTTATTAATGTCTCATGTATTATATAACACTATATATACAAATTATTCATTGTAATTTTTACATGTAAGATATAAGTGAGAATTAGATGGAGATCCTTCCCTAAATTAGATCCTTTATTGATCAAATATATTGGTATACTTGTGAGGGGTATTGCACATTGAATCAATGTTAGTAATTCATCACTTCAAGCCTTTTGACATCATCAACTTGTACCAAAAGAGGGGTTAGGAAAATACTCATGTAGTTTTCATTGTAATTAACTAGGGAGAGAATGTGAAGCTGTCACTCATAAATCCACTCACATGCATAAGAAAATTACATTGAATCTAATTCTAATCATGTTGGAAATGTATTTGAAACTCATTAAGGGGTAGCTTGAGTCATCTATCTTTACACAAACCTTAATTTCATCTATTTTCAAAGGTTATTTAAATGAGAAAAAACAATAAAATTCTATACATTCTAATTGTAATTTATGTATTAAAATCAAAAAAGTGTATGACACCTAATAAAACACCTACATAGAAACATATAAAATTCAAAACAAAGTAGAGTATAGATTTTTTGACTCAAAAAACATTTGAAATTTATAAGAAATACATATTTATTGATTTGTCAAATATTCATAGGGTATATTAAATGGTTATAGTTGAAGCATTATATATATCCTTTCAGAATATAACATTCAAATTTGACACAAACATGCATAGTATTAAATCAATGGATTGGGTCCATAATGGTTTTAGATATCATAGGATAAATACCCATAATAACCTTATAAAAAATATAAAAACTTAGAAACAAAGTAAGAAAGATTCACCTAAGTAGCACAACTACCACTTTTGACTAAGAGTGATTGCCTATTTTTGTAGTATAATAGTAACTCTCATCCACGATATGCCTCACCCACTAGACCTTTATGTTATTACATATATGATAGGAGGGTATGGTTAGGTTTAAGGTTTTGGTTAGTAATTTAAAATATAATAAGGCAAAACTATTATTATCAAAATTTAATTAAATGTTTACTTAATTGTTAACTTTATCTAATAATAGGTTGTGGAAAAGTATGCAATAATTAGTGCCTACCCATGAATTATAAATAAATAATAAAAGTTTACATATGAATTAAAAATAAATAATGCATGTGCATATTAAAACCAAATATTAGTTTATAAGTAATTAAATACATTAACATCACCCCTTAATATTTACTTTAATGAAGGGAATTATGAAGAAATCACTGAACTATTCCACCTTGAAAACACATTCTTTCACTTCAAAAATATTCCTTAGCTAAAAAAATCATGCTTCAAGCAAGGGTTTTATGAATATGGTTTTATCCTAATCATATATATATAAAAAAATAAGATCATCAACCTTGTTATATATCAATTTATAAATATAATGCATGTGGATGTCAATTTATGAAATGTGGATAAAAATCTATCATTCCAAAGTGATTTGGTTTGGGTATATGAAAGTCCAAATTATAAAAGTAAATATTTAATCCAAACTAACTCACAACTAATAGTGAAATATTCACTATATTCAACTTCCATATCATACAAAGAAATATTGGTCTACTTTTTGTAGGATCAAGTCATGAGACATGCCCTAAGATGATAGATGTATCAAGCAATTGATTTATAATAATCTATATCTCATACCAAATAATTATCTTTATAGTCAACCAATATTGATTTCCCACCAGATGCATAAATAATGTACTTAATCCCAAGTTATTATTACCACAAAAATACCTTGATTTTTTTATAACTTTTCAATGGCTTTTATGGGGGTATTAATAGTACTGTGATTCCAAGTTCATAAAAAATGAAAGATAAAGATGAGTATAATTAAAGTATTGAATATTTCATACTAATTTCATATAGAGTGTATCATAAAATGAAGGATAAGAACACTTTATAAAAATCTTGACTCCATATTGATAAGGAATCATCTCAAACCTACAATCTTTCATGTTGAAGTGGTTGAGTATGACTTGAGAATAATTGGATTGATTCTTTTAAAAATACCTTACTATATTATGAAATTTTAAGACTAAGGAAATATCAAAAATCCCAAGTCATACATCTCAAAATATTGAATTATCTAAACTTTTAAATTATGAACTTGCTTGGTGGAACACCATGTGATGAATAAATTATCAACATAGATGACCAAAATTTAGAGTTTTATATCTACTTTATTGGTGTATATTATTGGATCATAGGGAATTTTTTTTAATAAAAATTTAATTAACATGTCTTTGTTTTCATACTAAGCTTGACAAACCTATTTCAAACCATTTAAGGACTTTTTAATCTACACACAAAGTTGGAGTTCTCACTACTTTCAAATCAAAGTGGTTGGGACATGTAGGTTTATTCATACAAGTCACCATGTAAAAAGGCACTTTTTACATACCTTTAATGGAATTCCAATCCTTGTGTTTTATCTAAGGATATTAATAGGCTAATGGAATTCATATTGACAACTAGAGCAAAGGTTTCATGTTAGTCGATACCTTCAACTTGTGAAAAACATTTTGATATACATTTGGATTTACATCTATTAATGAACCCATATGATATATAGTTATTTTAGTAAACCCACTTTAACCTCAATTTTTTCATTTTCATAAGTGGAACTGAGTCCCAAATTTTTATTCTTCATAAAAATAATTTATTCTACCATAAATGCCTACCATTTAATATGCTTAGAATTTTGATGATAAATATCTAGATATTGTGTCACTACTAACTATGCCAAATTTAAAACACCCATAGATAATTTTATATCATCATGATTTAATCTCTTATATCCATTTTCAATGTTCGAACCAAATATAAAACCTTTCAAACCCATTTTTCTAGAGTCAATGTTGGTTATGAATAGTTATTCAAAATGTCATATGGCTCATCATCTAAGCTATAGTAACTCTTAGAATTGGAGTAATCTAAAATATCTTATTTTTCATAAGAGACCCTATAATTTGTTTCCAACTTGACATAAGGTAATAGATAAGGATGATTAGGATATATTGGCATCAAAGCCTTAGATTATTCATAAAATAACACATCCTATTGATAAATCACTTTAGTGGTGTCTGAAACAAGAAGACAATTTTGTTTCACATATTTTTAGTAGCCTAAAAATACATAAGGATGGAATTTAATTTCCATTTCTCTATAATTTTCATCTATAATGTGTTCCCATGCATTACATCTAAAAAATATAAATTAGAAATATCTAGTTTGAAACCAAAATATTTTTATTAGGGCTCATATTTTGTATTCTAGAGTGGGGAGTGTGATTTTGGATGTAGGTTACATAGTGTATTTCCTTTATCTAATATTTTGGAGGTGATTAATTGTAATGTACCAGGAAATCAACCATTTTCTTTAGTTTTTATTTTTTTCACTCAACTATTAAAAGAGTTATTATAACTCTTTAGCCAAGATCTCTCTATGAGCTCACTACTATAGCCATATATGCTTGAGCATACACAAGATATTAAATCGATTGAAAACAAAAAAAAATTATTCATAAAATTATTTCAAAAGATATACAAAATATGATATATTACAATGTATATCCCTTAATTAAATAGGCAAGAATAATCAAGATGCAAGCTAAACTAAGCAAAGTGGGATAAATCCACACATAAGAAAAAACTAAGAAAAGACAAATACCTAGATAAAATCTAGATATAAACTAATAAACATGAATAATAAGACACTCTAACACTCCCCCTCAATGGAATCTAGGGGATAAAAATAGAAGATGCAGTGTGAAGTCACGTGTCCCTATGGATGCAAATCCATCTTGCTAGAGTACATGGATGTCAATTCACTATAACTACCAAGTGAAAGTAGTAATGGTGCTAAATATGAGGATCACTAAACATGAAAAATTCACTCCAAAATACTAGGTAGAATGATAAATATAAGGAATCATCACTTGAACACCCTCCAATAAGATGGTGAGAAGTGAGCATAAATATTGGTAGGGCTACCACATTGGTGTCACTAGTGGGGATACCACACTAGTGTCACTATAAGAATCACCAATAAGGCCATGGAGTCAAGTAAAAATATTCATATGGGTTACTTCAAATAAGAATCCTGAATGAGATACCCATGTATAAAGAAGAAATCCAAAAAAAATATCAAAAAGGTGAAACATACATATAACTCTCATAAATTGGAGAAAAAGAGAGAAAACCTGTAGGATAAACTTCCCCCCAAAAGAGATAAAAGAAGAAGAGATAGATATAAATCCCCTAAATATTATGCTTAATAAGTTCACACTCTAAGTACTCAAAAGTCAAAAAATAAATCAATTTGCATGAGTGGTTTGAATCCACTACTTGATTACAAAAACAATGGACACTAAGCTTCACCAGAATAAATTCAATGAAGAAGACTATCAGTGGTGATGAAAGTACAAAATAGTATTACATGTGTAAAGAATTATTAATACCAATAAGTATAATATACATCACACACACCCCCATACTATTTATTAGATAGAATGGAGAAAAATTTATGCATGAGTGGTCCAAATCCACTACTCAAACAATGAACAAGCTAACATTGTATACATTAGAATAGCTCAATGTCACACTAAAAGAGACTATCAAAATACAAGATGACATTGGGATTCACTAGAATAACTACAATTTAAGCTATGGGAGACTATTAATTTTTTTAAAGGTAGTGTCAAAAATATAGATAATGCCTCTCAAAGATGATGGCCCATGGTGGTAATGGAAGAAAAAAGCAACTGAAGAAGTGAAAAGGTTCCTAAAATAGAGCACACAAACACATGAAGGTAGATAAGGTTGAATTAGTAAACCCCTCATGGCACTTTATAAATCAGTGCAAGTACAATATAACCCATACATAAAAAACACCAGATGGGCTTGAGTATCTCTAGAATAGATCCAAATGAGGAGACTATCAACCTGTCAAAAACACATCAAGAAAGATGCTCCAAAAATAAGGGAGTGAAAAATATGTCTCCATAGAAGAAGTCAAGGAAATAAGAAAGGATCCTTGAGGAGATGTAACATAAACTACCAGTGTGTCAAAGTACTAATGCATGTCATGGGCTGATGGAAGATTTTTTAAAATGGAAAAAAAACTCATAATGTATGCCAACACACTAGAGAAGGATCAACAACCAAAAATAATAATGTTTAAATCACATGCAAAAGGACACCAATCTCAACCAAAAATGCATCTTAGATAGTGCATGCATGAATTATAATGTAGGTCCCATAGCAGAGTAAATCCCCTAGTAGTGACAATGCACACTCAAGAATTAGATGTCAGACTCAGCCAACAATGCATCCATGAGTATATCAAATGATGACAAGGCAATCTAGAAGAAGCAAGAAAGAAGTTTTTGTTGCCTATGAGGGGGACTGACCTCTTACTAGATCAGACCTCACCCTATGATATTTGATAAATGAAAGAGATAAGTACATGAAAAATAAGGAATATTACCTTAATAAATGCTCACAACATAGAAAATACATCACCACTAGAATATCACCACATGGAAAAAACCATAAGCACAAGGAAACATAACCTATGTGAAGACACTCCCCCCTAGAATGTGGCACTTTATGTTTTAGTGTGGTTTACAATTTAAATAGAACCAATGCATGGGAAATGAAAACTGTGAACTTTTTAAAAAGATAGTGTTCAATTTTGAGCTACCAATTAAAAGTTATTAAATAATCAATTTCTCATAAATGAGGTTCACTTAATAAAAAATTGCACTAAAATTTTAAAAAAACACTATGATTAAGGTGGACCTATCCTTCCAATCACTTTTTAGAACTGGTATGAAACCAAGAATCTCATCAAACCAACTAAAGTCAAAAAAAATTCCCCTATACATCCCTATAAGCTCTAAATCCACTAATAGCTTCACTATAAGAGGTAAATACACAGCTAAAAAAAGACCTAATAAAGCTATTTAAATAAAATGGGATTTAATTATTTTAGGGCTCATTTAATAAAAAAAATATAGTTGTTAGGGAAAATTTTAGTTTTTTTAACTTTTTTTATCAAAGGGAGAATAAGTACCACCATTGTGCTTATGCAAGTGAAGCACAAACAATGCAAGAATAGTGAGACAGAATCAAGCAAGACAAAAATAAGAAGCTAGGTGGAAAATGGAGAAGGGAATGCCATGACAAGTTGTAGATGTAGGGTGAAAACTAGTTATAATGGTGGTTTTCACAAGAGGTAGTAGGATAAGTTGATTTTTGCCAAACTAGATCAAATTTTGAGCCAAATGACAATTTTTTGCTACTAAAAAAGATTCTACACCACACACAACCCATCACCCCAACCTCTTAGCCACCCCACTAACACTTTCTCCCTTCCCCTATGCCACCATGACAATATCTCAACTCCTTATCATATGTTTCTATCTTACTTCTCCTTATAACGCGCCTCCACCCCTATGCAACCTACCTTGTTTCATAACCTTGAACCAAAAATAAATAGCCATAAGACTCATAATAAGGTATGGATTTATGTAGTTTAGATCTAAAGGATAGGTATATTCTTGAGGCAAAGCATAATGTGGATGATAAGCACTGGCATATGGAGGCTAACAAGACCAATTAATTGGATGGTAGTACGAGCCATGAGGACTTCAAAATATCAAACATGTAAATGGAAGTTTGAAGCTTGAATTAGAATGTTTCTCATGATATCATTTAGCATAACTACTACATTACTCTAAATCACCCACCCATAATGGATCCCTGCAGCCATTAAGTCTACCCTCATCACCATAACAAACCACTTAGATAGGAAAGGCCAATAGATTCTTGATGGAAAAAATAATTATGCATCAATAGAAATTTTTGCTACAAGGGCTAGACAGATAAATACCAAAATATTAGCTGATTTAGGCCTTATATATGACCTTACTACCCAAGATTATGTTTCTTATCTCTATTGCCTAAATTACATAGCATCTCAGATCCGTATAATCCTAAACAAAAATGTTTTATGCCCTGTAGATTATAAAAAACCCTCAAGGAACTTCCCTCCTGTTTATCACCACCATGATGACCTCACCCACCATTCTTCCTCTAATGACTCCTCCTTTGAGAGAAAGGATGAGACAACAATCCTCATGTGGGCAATGAGACAATGAAAAATCAAAGAAAATACATGACTCAGATATAATAGAGGCAATTCTAAGCATATAATAAATAACAAAGCTACCATGTGGATCATTGTTGGGTGTTTTCCAGCTAGACATATGTATTCAATGCAAATTAATGTTGAATAAAGGTGACGCCATGCAAGAATAATGCACAAACCAAATTTCCCACATAATAGCTATATGGTCAAAGAAAGACCAGATCCACTCAAGATGTCTGTATTACCAAGAATATAAAAACTAAGTAATGGTTACATACTATATGAGTAATGAATATTGGAGGGTGGATCTAATACCATTAAAGATTTATCAAAACTCTTCATCCAATATCTCTCCATGAGCTCATTTCTACAACCATAGATGCTTCAGCATACACAAGAGAATAAATCAATAGAAAATACAAAAATTGTTATCCACAAAAGATATGAAAAAGATGATATATTACAATGTAGATCACGTACTTAAATATACAAGGATAACCAAGATGCAAGGTAAACTAGGCAATATGGGATAAATTCACACATAATACAAAACTAAAAAAAGACAAATACCTAGCTAGAGCCTAGCAAGCATGAGTAATAAGATACTCTATCAATTACACCATTTTATTGAGTGATGTAGGGTATTGTATGCTAAATTTTAATGTGTAATTTTTCACAAAATCTATTCATCTATTTTTTTTTAAATTATCCTCCATTATCTATTTTAAGATACTGAATTTTTCTCTATGATACGTTTTCAACAAGGGTCTTGAAATTTTTGAAATGATCAAAGACTTTTGTTTTTATTTCAAAATGTAAACCAAAGTTCTAAGACATAAATCATCAATTAAAGTAAGCACATATTTATGTTTTGAAAAGAAACATTGGGAAAGGAAATAAGATAATTGTGAACCAATTATAATTTGTCACATGACATCAATGATTTTGCTTTGGGAATAGATCCCTATGTTATTTTCTAAGTGCACAACCTTGATAAATGCCATATTTAAAATAAACCTATGTCAAACCAATAACCATGTGATGTTTATTGAAGTCCTATAATAATCAATAGTTGAGGTGACTAGAATACTCATGCCAATATTTAGTCATTTTATTAGTAGGTGCAATCATAACTTCTAAAGGTTGACTGTACACAAAGTTTTAATTTTTTACAATTATGCTTGATGATTAGCTTGTCTAATGGATACAATAATGTACTTATCTTTTATATTTATGATGAAAACATAAATAGGGGTAAACTCAATAGTTTTAACTTCACCATAATATGTGATCTAGTTTATGGAGAGGAGTTTCATAGACAAGTTTATAATGTGGATAAATTTATTGAATACGCCATTTTCAATCTCAATTATCCTTGATCCCTAAAAATATAGGACTAGATTTTCCCCCAAAAAAAAATAAGTCATCTAGAATTTTTCAATATTCTAAAATAATTATCCATTATGTGCCATATAGTGAGAGGCTCTTGAATCGAGTATCCATTAAATTGTAGGTGATCATGTTGTTGTATAAAGTGTTACTCTTATATTGGGAAGGAGAAGATGTATTTTTTCATATATGCTTCTAAGTATGTGATTTTATTGAAACATTAATGTTTTTCATGGCTTGGTTTATAACACCAATTACAACACTCTTAGTTAGCATTGGCATTTACTTTCTCTATCATTTTTTTTTACTTTGGGAAGGATTCTACTGATCTGATGGAGTACCCTTATGCTCAAGATTTTCTTCACCTTTTTATTAGTAGGGCCCTTAACTTTTCCATAATTTGGTTAAGATGTTTCATTAATATAATTGACCACTAATAAATATTGCTTAGTACCTTTAGGTCAGATTTTTCTAATAAAAAATAGTTTTTCTTATTCCCTTTGAAGTTACTCATATAAATTATCAAAATATAGTGCCACATATGAATATCCCATAGATTTTTTTTGTGTGTAGTTGTTTGAAACAAAAATTGAGTAAGGATGACCCAATTTAGACAAAATAGTCATAATGAGTTTTTCATCAATATTTGTTTCACTATTCTCAATGAGTAAAATCCTCAAGTGCTTGACTTGAGTGATAAAGTCCTCAATGTGAGTATAGTTATCTAGACTAAGATTAATGAGCTCAATTTCTAGTTTCCATGCCTTTAACTTACTATATTCAAAAACAGGTCCTTCAATGTATTCTAAACTTTGTAAGGTTCCATGACACCCTAAAAATGATACTTCAATTTAGGGGATACTAACTAACCATGGATGCCTCTAGCTTTTTCAAAATGTTTTTTCCATTTTATTCCATTTGATAATATCTAAAGGTATAATATTTATTTCATTGTAATGTAGTAGAGAATATTTCTAAGAATCACATCAATAATGTATCATTTTGAGTTGTAGTTGAAACTTGATAGGTTTATCATTTTATTTTCCATTTATAGTGTAGAAAATTCAATGACAATAGCCCAAAAATAATGTATGCAAAAATTCTAAAAAAAATATTTCTAAAAAAAACATTATAATGATCATCTCAATGAGAAAAATACAATGGTTCCATCATCCTATAGGGAAATAATTATGATTTTTTTTGAAGACCAAGAAAAAATAAATTTATACATTTTTTTAGATTTAAATACTAGTTTAAATTTTAATCTCAATGAGAAAAATTCTATGTTATAATAACCCTATGATTTATTAAAATATATATATTTGATTCACATGAAACTAGCCTTTAGCCTTCCCACATGGATCTAAATAAACTTAAAAAGACTTTCTTCCAAAAAAATCCCTCCTCTTTACCCTTTTACAGTTTTTTTGAAAAAATATGACCTTAAATATGGATACTAAAACTCAATATAGACAAGGAATACTACAACTAAAGTTAAAAAAAGAATATTATAACTTACAAATCTACCAAATGTAACCACAAATATTTTGGGAAATACTAGGTTGAGTTGTGTCTAATCTATAGGTTCTCTGATATATGAATACATAGTCATAAATAGTGAATTTCCCAAAAGACACTAATTACATAGGTTTTTAATGTCTCATATTTACACTATCCCATCTCTAAGGTATGCAAAGAGTAACTTTATAGATCCAACCATTATCGGTGCACCACAAAATCAAATGGTTGAGAGGATTCTTATTTGAAAAAATAAAAAAACTAGGCACTTCCTATATATCATGAGGTACGTGGAAGATAAGATCCATATATAGTGGTGTCTAATGATTTTATTATTGGGATATAACCCCTAAAAACATGGATCAAGTAAAACTAATTACTTATTTGCTTAAAATGACATATTCTATGAGTTTTACAACTGTTGGAACACACTTCTAACCTAGGGCATTTCTACAAAATAAAATTTATTCAACCCTTAGTCAACCACTATGCCAATGAATTTTTTATCAACCAAGATCCCATAAGGATGAGGCAAGATCATAATATTGGGTATTTATAGTAAGTAATTAAATATAGGATTAAAACCTGATATACAAAATTAAAAACAAATGTAGATTTTAAAACTAAAAAGAATGAAAAACTATACATCTAATATTTTAACTTATATTCAAAATGAGGTGGAGCTTCTATAGATATGATACCATATTAATTTACTACATTGGGTCCATAATCATGTTAAATATCATAATAAAAACACCCAAAATACATGCATAACAAGTCTATGAAAACTAAAAAATAAATCAACACATATTCATCCAAATAGCATAGCTACCTATTTTGATTAAGATCACTAACCTAATTATGTCAATATAATAGTAACTCTCATTCATAATGTGTCTCATCAAATAACCATTTATGTTCTTATATAGATAAGAGAGGAAGCTAGGGTTAGGTTTAGGGTTTTGGCAAGTATTTAAAAATAGAATAGGACAAAACTATTATTAGTATAAATTGATAAAGTATTTATTCAATTAGTAATATTCTTAATAATATGTGGTCAATAAGTATGCACAAAATTATTACATTCCCATAAATAAATAATATAGGTACATCTTAAAACCAAACAATAGTGTATGAGTAATTAAATACATTAACACAAGTATAGATATAGCCTAAATCCACTTATATATTTTCATTTGATTAATTAGGTGTATCTTATTCATGTATTCTTTGACATTTCATTGTTAATGCTTGCCTTAGTCAAATTCCTTATTTTTTTGTTCCTATTTTCATAATGCTTAGGATTCTAATTTAAATTTTTAGACTGTATCTAATTGAAAATCCTTTGTGACACTTATTTAACTGTGTGTATTAGGTCATTTGACACTAGTGTCATAATTTAGTAAAACAAATTGGTCAACCCTTACTTTATTCAAACACTTACACCTTTAAAGGTTTATTTTTAAAGTTTTATTTATATTTTCATATTTTAAAAACTATTTTTTATATTTGTGTCTTATTTATATGTATCAAACCTTAGCATTTTATTTCCATTCACATATTTCTCCTTCTAGATCTATAACCACTTTTTATAAATTTATGCATCCAACCTAGGGTTTATAAAACTCTCATCTCTCTTAGGGTCTGATATTTTTAATTTTATTGTTGAATTATAATTATTCACATTCATTTATCAAACCCTATATTTCTATTCAACTATTTTTTCTCTCATATTTATATCCACTTTCATCAATTTGCACAATTTATACACCTTTCCAGGGCTTATTCTAAGGTTTTATCCTACATATCAAATTTAATTTTTACATTTATAACTAGTTTGTGCCTATTAGATTATTGAATCATTAATTTGGATTTCTTAATATTTTTCATGCTTTTATATTATGAAAAATAAGATTCTTATATCTACATAAATTACTAAGAAAAGTGATATATTAAAGGGTGTTACTTGCGACTTGAATAATCTACCATTGTTTATTTCTCATGCTTTTTTGAAATACAATTGGTTATTTATAGTGATGTTCATGCTCTTATGATTGATGTTGATGTAAATTTGAATGGTAATTATTTTGTAGATAAAATTATTTATTTCTATTCCTTTAGATGATGAAAATGAAAATTATTATATTATTTATGATGTAAATGTTTTTTATGATGTTGATTCGTGTAAAGTTTCTATTATTTCAAAATTTAAATCCATGATTAACAAAAATCATGCATGTTTATAAAAAAACTTAAGTTTAAATCAATTAAAAAAATCATGGAGAAGGGACCTAAACCTAATACTACTCCTAAATTCCTATTAATGTTTTTAATTCACCTATTAGAGGCTTTGCATCTACATTGGTGGTGAGGCTAGTGATCCTAGTGCTCTCATTCTTATATTACTCCAATTAGTTCTAAAATTTATCATGTTAATCATACTAATATATAAAACATAAATCTTCTACACTTCCTAATACTATAAATCCAATGACTCAAGTGTCTAATTATTATCTTTTATATTTTTGATGTTATAAATACTTATAATTCTAATTATGCATTCATTCCTACCAATGCCAATTATATGAAGGCATCCATTATTACATACACATGCATAAATGATAATCATGATTTAACTCATATACCTAGTGGTATGTGCTAGTATCTATTTATTTAACAACAACTTAGAGTTATGAAATTAAAAATTACACAACTATCTAAAGCATCTTAAAATCCTAGTTATATGTTTTCATCTAAAAAAATATTACACAACCCTTTGGCTATTGAGGTCTTGTTCACCATTTTCCTCCTATATTTTTAGTGCCAAAAATTTATTTATATAATGTAAATTGTGATCCTTCACATCATACTTGAGTTTATCTCACATCATGCTTTGATTTTGTATTTGATTATTTATTTATGACTAATACTTTTCCTATAAGTATAAGGTATTATGCCTTATTTTTGTTATACCCTATGTGAGGGATCTATATGTCAATTTTATGATTTTATCAATATGTTATTAGTTGATTTATTAATAAACATTAGTAAAAAGGTCACATTTTCTATATTTCTAATTATGCGCTTATATTCAAACCTATGCCTACAAATATGTCACATAAAATCCCTGATAACAAGCTTCAAAGTATTTTATCAACTAGTTTACTCACACCACCTAAAGACAAAGTTATATTTAAAATTTACCAATATTTTGGATAGATTTTACATGTGCTTCAAAACATTTAGATTAAATATTTAGAGGAAAATATGGCTAACTATACATCTACTGCATATACATATACTACCTCAAAAATATTAGGGAAAATAAATGTTCAAAGTTAATACCAATGATGCACCTACCATGAGGAGAAGTGGTTCAGCATGGATTAGATTGAAATTTCAATTACCTTCATTTTTTTATCCATTATTGGATTGGAAGGTATTAGAGTTTAGTATTTACATGATTTATTTTACTATGATCATTAGTAACATTATTTTTATGTAACAATAATGTATGTTTTGTTAGTTAGTCATATATTATTATTTAGAGTTATATTATTATATAACAATAATATAAAATATATAAGTTTATTGTTATGGTTTTCAGATTGAGTTATTATAGGGATATGTGGAGATTATGGTGGAGATATGAGTTCCCCAATTATAGGAAAGAGTTCTCTTATATATATTTGTTATAAGCTTCATATAATTTAATTGAGTGTAATATAATAATATTTGTGTAATTAAAATATAACTATATTTTTATACTATGTTCACCTCTCTATTATGGATTACATGACTTAAATATCATATAATATCTTCAAATACCTATAATTGGTATCAAAGTAGGTAATTTATTCAATGGAACCTTAATAAATGTTAAGGGGAATTTATTCTTTATTATGCCTTTGTGCTTGAGAAATTTCTTTTTGAACATTAAATTATAGGCCATTATATTTATATTTATATCAATGTTTTTTTAGTAGTCTTCCATGCACTATGTGTGACATCTAGAGGGTGAGAAGTCATTCATTATTTTTTTCTCTATTGATATTGGAAATTATATGCATGGATTGATTTAAGCATTGATCATGGAGATTTCAATAATTATTCTCAATGATAGTCAAATTAGATCTATAGTTCTATATCTAACTAAGGCAACATAAAAACTTTTGCATCATCCATGCATACATTACTACTATTCTTACCCAAATATATCTATCAATGACTAGAATAAACAATTAGAGCATATTTTTGATAGCTATTCAACATTTTTCAATCTCTTATGCACAATTAGATCTATAAATATGTTAAAGACTTTACTAATCAACTTCATCAAAACCTATGTAGTCACAATCCATTTGTGGTTTCAAAATTTCTTCACTACCTACCCTTTTTTCGATGCTACATCTTTGAATATTTTTTAAAGTAGTTCAATATTCATGAGTATTACCACATATTAGATCATGTCAATTTTTGTTTCTCTCATCTCTCGATATAACATCCATGGGATCAATTATTTTTAGTGATATGTAGGAATCATGTACCTTCAAATTTAATACAATAAAGCTCTCTTTGCCATTATTACATTCAACTTTTTATTTTAACATTATATTTGCTTGTTGTCCAATAAGGAGATTTAGATCAATATAGCATCAAACTACTTTCTTAGTCATCGATGTCTACTAAGACTAGGTCAAATATCAATCCATGGTCAATGTTTTTAAGTCACATATATAAATTCTTGTGGTTTAGTCTTTACTTTATGTCTAATATTAAGATTTTACATGATTTAGGTATTATGATATTTGTTTTTTGTGTAATTATGGATAATTATATTTTAAATACAAGGATTAAATCTCACCATTCAAGCTATAAAATCCTAATTATATATATATGATTTTTGAGTATAGTCTTGGTTTTAGAAAGATGTGTAGTCAATTGATAAATTATTTAAGTCAAAAAGTTGTCATTATCATAGTTATTTATTTGAGTCTATTGTCAAAATTAAAAATGAGGGTAAAACTATTAGATTCAATTAGTATAGGTGAATTTATATTTTGTTTTAGTTTTATTCATGTAATATTATTTTATCAAAATAATATAATGAATCTTGTATGTCATAAAATAATGTTGTCATTTGTAAAAAAAATATATATGTTGTTTGGTATTTGAAGTAAAATTTATACCCCTTATTCTAACGAACACATTTTTGGGTGAACGTAACATCCATATAAGTGTTAATATTGGGGGGGGGGGGATTATTCCATTAAAAATGACATGTAGTTGATATTTAAGACTTCATCAACTGAGTAAGCAACTTAATATGTTGGAAGTTGGAGGCAATAGAGGAAAGAGGCCATTAAAGCCTCTAATTAGCCACCAATGATGGGGCCACTTATAATTTAGTGGCATGTGATTTAAATTTCATGGATTTAATTTTTTTTGGTTTTTCAATATGGTGTGAAAATAAGAACATATGTGTATTCCTATTCACTTAGGAGTATTCCCCATGTAACCCATTTTTTATAAACATTGTAGAATGTTGATCAAAATGTATTATATAAATCATTATTTTTTATAAGGGTTGGTGGTGATCATATAAATAATTATTGAAGGCTATGAAAATGATTCCTAATTATGCTCCCACACTTATTAGGTCAGATGTGTTCCATACATTGAATGGTTGATAATCAAATGGTTCATGTATGTGTTCCCACACTAGTTCAGTTAGATGTGTTCCCAACATTACATGGTTGATAATAAGTTTATGTGTTCCTTCTTCTACCTTCAATTTAATTTGTTGAGAATATTATGAGAACACAAAAGTGGCATGATACAATTAGAGAATGAGATATGTTTTACCATGTAAAAACTAAGGTGGGGACATTGGAGTTTAGTATTTACTTGAGTGATTTTAATATGGTAATTAAGAACATTATTGTTATGTAACAATAATGTATATTTGGTTAATTAGTCATTTATTATTGTTTAGAGTTATATTTTTATGTAACAATAATATAACATATATAGTTTTAATGTTATGTTTGTTAGATTGAGTTATTATATGGATATGTGGAGATTGTGGTGGAGATGTGAGCTCCCCAATTATAGGAAAGACTTTTCCTATATATATTTGTAATATGGCTGATAGAATGTAATTGAGTGTAATATAATAATATTGATGTGTGATTAAATATGACTATCTCTATGTACTATGTTTAACTCTCTATTATGGATTGCATGGGTTAAATATCACATAATCTCTTCAAATACCCATCAATTTGGCTTTTTTTAGGCTAACATAATTGAATATATTAAGCATATGCATGAATTCAAATAAAATGATATTTTTAAATCTCTCTTAGAACAAACAAACTCTATGCTATTGATGGGTCATTTTCCACACCAACTTAGATAGGGTAGAAATCCACCTAACCTCTCCTAAAAGGAGATAAGGTTTATGTAATGTATATATCTACCAGGTATTGGATTATAAGGTAGCTCAATATTTGATGTAAAATCATTCCATTTCAAGGGATATATTTATAATAAAATTTGATAAATTATAAGTATGGTCTTTTCAATCAGTTACTTATATAATTAACAAATTGATTTTTTCATGAAAATATAACTAATTCAACAATTATTCATTACATATATGGATTTAACAAGGCCTTAAAAATAATGACAAGGTTTTCAGTCAAGATAAATATTGTAAACATGGATTTTAACTTCAGATCTATTATACCTACTCTAGAAGACGTATAAAAAAGAACAAAGGAGGAGGGTAAATAAGAAAATATAAGCTTGTTTCATAGTTAAAACAATTTTTCTTCATTTGACTTAGATGAGCTCTATGAAATTAATTTTTTTCTTAGACAATAAGAAAACAACCATGGAAAAATATGGTGCAAGATTCTAAGGTATTCAATTATGAATAAATGTCAAAAAAATCACCATATACATGTGCATATATTGAACAATAGTCTTAAATGTCTTTTAATTTGTTAGATATTTACTTGATAAACAATATTTAGATCCACATTAGTTAGGGGAATTATATAAAATTCCTAATTACAACATTAATTACAAGATAATATAACCCATAAAATCAAGAAAATGTAGGAAAAATGTCTAGTTTTCTACTTTATTCTAACACAAATCAACCAACCCTTAAAAAAGTCTCATGGTTGGCTTTATATATACTTTCAACAACCTAGCCCATTAGGTAGGAGGTTAAAAATATTCAATTCACTACCCACTCATCGATTAGTTACAAACATTCAATAAAAGGCACCAACTAAGGCATAAATCTAATGCATGTCTATCTTCAAAGATAACATTTTTGTTCATTAGATCACTGATAACACAACATTATTACACTAATGCATTACTTCTACTAACATGGATTCAAGTTAAAATCCTCTCCCTACAATGGATCATTGTTATAGTAAATGTATACGCATAAGTTTTCATTCTCTAGGTATGAATGGTCCTCTTGAACACTATAAATGTATAGGCACTCTTTGTATTTTATGATCCTTATCTCACTTGATCTTTATGTGCCCTTTACTATTTGACTTGACCTAGTATCTAAATTACTGATATCTAATTCAATTATCTATTTATAATAGGTGACAAGATGCTCAATAACTACATAAATATGATTGGACTTATAGTCTAGTTATATTATTTTGATAGGCTAGGAAAGTGAATCAAGTGCCATTTTTAGTTTCAAAGTTGGTTCATATAGGTCCACACATTAAATTTGAGATGATAAACCTATGTGTCTTCTCATCACTACTTGAGTAGTCCAAGGTCCTGTTATGTGTCACCTTCTCATTAATTTTTAACATAATGAGGGGCTTTATTATTCTTTAGAAATGATGTAATGTTATCTTGACAAGTGGAAAGATACCACTCAATCATATTTTTTTGGTCCCTCATCTATGTTCTATGCATTGATTTACTTGGATTCCCTAGATTATACCATGTGGCATCAGACTCAATTGATCCATGTTTTTTTGTACTAATCCTACTTTCTCTAAAGGTGAAAATAAATAGGATGATGATAGGTGGAATCATCTTATTCACCTGGGAGATTTGATGCCTATTTTCTTTATCCTAATTATCTCTAGGGCCTAAAGAAGTGGGATCATTCCATGTGTCATGATCTTAAGCACTTAGAGGGTTGAAGGGATTAGATCTATGTCAAATGTGTTTCAAGAGATGTGGACCTCTGAGATGATAACAAGTCATGATCACTTAGTGAATTTGGACCTACCTTATAAGAGGTTAGTTGTTAGATTTAAAATATAAGGACTAGTTGTTAGAGATTGAATTCATGAAAATAGACTAAGGCAAAAACTTGAACAAATGTCTTATAAAAATAACAATCTAGAAAGGGATTTTTACTATGAACATAATTGACCCAGTTCATCAAATAAATAATTAGGTCCCTTTAGATAAAAAAATAATATATAAACACTATTCATTTTCATATTTTTAAATCCCTTTAAGTAATGAATTTAGAATCAAAATTGATATATTTTATCACATTCAAGCATTTAGGGCCCAAAGGAAAAGGCATACAAGTTCAATGATAGTGTTGATAGGATAGATGACCATCAATTTTAAGTAGGTGGAATGCTAATGTGGATGTTAGCATTCTATCTAGTTTGCATTCAATGTCATCCATCATCTATCCACTCCTTTGAGGTCTACTTGAGTGTATATATAGACTGATGACATGCATAATCCTAGTGAAATGTATATTAACATGCATCCAGACCTCATTCACCTAAGGATCAATAAGAGACTCATAATGATATGAACTACCCTATGGAATATATAAATAGGATCATTCCACTTGGTATGATAATAATCATCCATAGGGTTAACTAATATATGGAGTATAAATACTACCATGAGGGCCTAAAGAGAAATGATCATGCCATATGGTGTCATTTCACTCATCTAGAAGGTTGATGTTCTATTGAGGAAATTGAGGGGGTGTAGGGAGTGAGGACATGATATTATGACACGCAACATAATCCCATTCACATGAAATGTTTAGGAAAAAATTTCTAAGCCAAAAGAGTCCCAAGAAAGCAAGAAAGTGTCAAGTGGTACCTCCTCACTTTCATAAGGACTCATGAGGAAATTTAAATAATCATTGGTCTGTGGGAAATCATATAGATGTTATAATAAAATAAAAAAATTTAAATAATATTTCTAAGTCCATTTAGTTCAAAAATACTAAGTCCAAAAATAAAATTCTTCAAATACTTAGACATTTAGTCGATCCCAATTCTAAATAATCCCATTTTTATGACAAATGACTAAGGAATGAAATACGTGAATGCCTAGTAGTTTTAGATGAAAATAAATAGAAACACACCAAATAATTTAAGGAAAGTATCAATAAAGATATAAAATAGTTAATTAACTTGTATAAATATGAGGTGAAATAGTCTAAAAATGAGAATTTTAATGTAGCTCAAAACATGGTACAAAATAGACCAGGACTTATCAGATTTAAATATGCACAAAAAGTTAAATCAATATAGATCCAATATATAGATTGAATTATAAAATTATTTAAAACCAAGTTCCTACAATGGATAGTTTATATTCATACCTAATCCAATATCAAATCCAATACCATACCAAACCTATAATTTGTCAAAAAAAATACAATCAAAACATGAATAAAAAGAGTCTCAAACTTGATTGGGATAGAAGAATATGATCTAAAGAAAAATAGGTTCCATTATTTCAATGGTGAAATTAGGTCATGTTGTGAAATCAAAAACAAATGATGACTCTATTGGAATATGCTCCTAAGTATTTTGAATCTAAGAAACAATCAATGAACCTAGAATATCTAGTTAAAATAGTGCATGGGTCATGAACAAATATAAGAAGGGAGAACATGGGGAGTATCGAAGTGACCAAATTAGGTATCTATATTGACATAATGTGTGAAAAATGAGTTCATTTACTAGTTCATAATATATAAAATGACTAATTTATATGTTTCCAACCGTTAGGGTAGTGAGTCCTACCTTAAAGACATTTGTCTAAACATTGTTTTGCTACTAGCTTGAAATTTATAGCCCTAATAAATTTGTATTTGATCCCACTCAATACCTTGCTCTACTACCAAATGGGTGTACATATCCATGGTAGAGTTTGATTGAATCATCCTGGAATGATTTTTTCTAAAATTGATTTTCTTTTCTCTTTTTTATTTTATGTTCCAATTCAAGGTTGGGGACCACTATGGAAAATTAAAGGTATAACTATAGATTTTTCACCCTAGGTTTTCCTCATAGTAGGTTCACCCAAGTATAATAAGAAACATTTTAATATTTGAACTTTGTGTTTGGTTTTTAGAGGATACCTTCATCATCCACCTAATTTTACCTAAATAAGAACAAGTCTAGGATACACAAAACAATCTCAACCTTCAATATTAACTTTATGATATGATTTAAGGTAACAAAACAACTCATAAAACATTTTTCAAACAAATTATCACTTATGTTACCTAATTATAAGATTTAACTTCATTAATTTTGTTAATTAATGTGTAACCACAAGAAAAAATAATTGGAAATAAGCCCAGAAAGAAAAATAGAAAATAAGACAAGAAAATAGACCTAAACTAAATAAAAAAATAAAAAATAAAACACAAGCAAGGAAAGGAAAGCAAAATAAATCAAAATAAAAAAAATTATAGGATTATTCCAATATATCTCAAACTTTTAAATGGGGTTTGAAGAGATGTATTTCGACAAGCAACAAGATATCCGCATTAGTTAGACACTTAAAATAGAACATAGAAATGTTCTAGATTTTGAAAAGGAAGGTAGGAATCCTACCAAGGGAGGACATATACTTGCATCTATGTTGTCCTTTTCATTGAAAAACACTATGCCAAAGGTTCTTATTGACAATGTTTTCATGAAAGTTAATCAATTTTTTGTAAAATTTAGACATGTAGTTACATTCCATTGGTATGAAGCACTTAGGATAGAGTTTAGGAAATACCTCTACCCAAACATTAAATTGTGGTGAGGGAGAAGGTTTGGAACCAACATCTACCAAGATTACTTGTATACCAAACATAGAAGAGATGTTTTCTTTGTGATAGCCCTATGGTGAATCAAATATTAGTTATTATTTAGTTAACATAAACACTTTGGTAGTATCCATATTATCATTTTTGTTATTCATAAGATGTGGGATTGGTTCTTCCCAAGTCAAGGACCTTCTATATTCATCAATATTGGTTAAATCATATGGAGAGGTTTATTGGATCAAGTCATTTTCATACTAAACACTCATTATTTTCAATGCTTCATTCATATCACTATATTCATGATTTTTCATGTAAAATCTAATTGTGTATATTGTTGAGAATATTTTAGGAGTGTTTCAGTCCCATTATTTAGTTTTATTCAAATATTTTAAGTATTTATAAGCAATGATCGCTACTTTATTTTATTTTTCTTCCTCTATCTCTAATTAAGGCATGGGTATTAATTGGATACTACCAATATATTTATCTTTTAGAGATAGCTTATCAAATGTCATAGTAACAACATATGATATGAGTATTTTAGATGCATAACATATATCTTCCTCATCTATCTAGTCCAATTATTATATCTCATATTCAGGTTGACTGCAAGAAATGTTTGGTTTTTATTATTTTTCAAATAGCTCTTTGAAACTTGAATATTCATGTAGGAACTTTCTTGAAATTATTTTTATCTCTTCATCAATAAAATCATCATAATCACTACTCTCAGACTAATTATTGCCTTTTAAATGAGACATTCTTAGTTAAAATGATTTCTTCAACATCCATCCCATTTATGTGTACATATATTCCAAGTTGTGAACTTGTAAATGTAGTCTCATAAGTCATCACATGCATTACTTGTGTAATAACTCCTAAAAAAATGACACTTGATCAATAAAAACACCAAAATACATTTTATTATCAATAAAAGAAAAAAAACATGCTAATCAAGAGTTTAACAATCATAATCACTTACATTTGGATCCATAATAGGGATATATTGAATCATAAGGAGGTCTAGTTCGATATAAGATTTAGGCAAGATTTGGTTATATGGTACACATTGGTCCATAGGCTCATACATATGTAGATAAATTTGATAATTTTAGGTGTGGACACCTAGTTGTTATAATGATTATAGTGGGTCAACACCATAACCATGTGGCATAACTTATTATTCAATTATGAATTCTTCTTTATAACTTGAAGCTAATGATGTGATTTCAAATAGTAGCTTCTGAATAAGCATAATGTTTAAGGTATCTAATGTTCTCAAATAAAATTTAATAGCTACCACCTCTATTTTAAAAATTTTATATAGATGGTGAACTTATGGGTTGAATGGGATCCCTAAAAACTATTAAAAAAATTGATAGTATGAGGTACAAGGGTCAATAGGAACACTAAAATAGTTGTCAAACATATTTTAAAATATATTCCATGAAGTGATGTATCCATTTAAAAGGAATATGTACAAATGGTAAAAAATTTCATCTATGGAATAAGTAAATATATGTAAATCCACATATTTATGTTGGATATGGGTTCATATGAGACCTTCTTTAAATTCCTAGATGTGATATTTAGTAATCTAATCCCATATGTATATTTTGAATAGAATTTGTTAGGATTATTAGGCAAGTTATGACCAAGCCCTAGAATGTTCATAGGGAAGAAACTTCCACCCAAACAATCCAAGACCATAAGTGGGTTGAAAGGTAAAAAATATGATTAGAATCAAACATAAACATTAGATAACATCTTATTCATGCCTCCTTTTACCAAGTTTTTGGTGTGTTGTTTAGACACACAATAGGGTATAGAAAACATGGATACATGACTAAAAAATATGATATCTCTCTAAGTATAATCCAATTCAATCCATCCTAGCACCAATTTGTTGGTGTGTGTTTTAAGAATACAATAGAATGGGAAAAACATGAAAGATGGCCTCAAGACCAAAGAAAATGATATCTCTCCAAATGTAGTCCAATTTAGGCCCTCTTTATAAGTGTCAATCTATTGATGGGTCATTTTTCATACCAATTTAGGTAGGGGATAAATACACTTAACCTATCCTAAAATAATATAAGGTCTCCTCAAGGTATCTATATACTAGGTCTTAGCTTTTAGGGTAGTTCAATATTTGATGTAAAATTATTCCATTTGAAGGGACGTGTTTAGAATAAAATCTAATAAATGATAATAATGGTCTTATGGTTTAGTTTTTTATCCAATAAGTAAAAATGAATTTTTCATTAATATAAAATTGGTTAAATATTTGTTCATTACATATATAGATTTTATAATTCCTTAACAATAATGACAAGAATTTTAATCAAGATAAAGCTTTTAAACATGGAATATAACTTTAAATCTATTCTACCTACTATAGCATATGTATAAAAAAGAATAAAAGAGGAGGATAAATAATAAAATGTAAACATGTTTTGTATTTGAAATAATTATACTTCATTTGACTTAGATGAGCTCTATGAAACTAATTTTTTGTCTATCTAGTAAGAACACAACCATGGACAAATATGGTGTAAGAGTCTAAGGTATTTAGTTGTGAAGAAAAATGGAAAGACTCACCATATACATGGGTAGATATTGAAAAATAGTATTCAATTCCTTTCAATTTGTTACATATGTTCTTTATATAATGTTTGGATCCACCTTAGTTAGGGTAATTAAAAAAAATGCTTCATTAAACATCGATGACAAGAGAATATAACCTAGAAAAGTGAAAAAATGTAAGAAAAATATATGGTTATCTACTCTATTCTAACACTAATTAACCAATCCTTAACTCATCCTCCTATTTTTCCCTATATATCCTTTCAATAGACTCACCCATCAGGAAGCTGGTTTAAAATATTCAATACACTACCCACTCATTAAGCAGTTACAAGCATTCAATAAAAGGCACCAACTAAGGTATAAATTTAATGTGTAATTATCTTCAAAGAGAATAATTATGTTCATTATATCACTAGTAATAAACCAATATTAGAATTATGAGTCACTTATAATAACACATATTCAAGTTTAAATCCACTCCCTTTAATGGATCACTACTATATTAAATGTAGGGGCATGAGTTTTCATTTTCCAACTATGAACAATCTTCTTAACAACTAAACATGCATAAGCATTATTTGTATTTTTTGATCCATAGATAAATTGATTTTTATGTTCATGTTACTATTTAAATTTACCCATTATCTTATTTACTATGATATCTACTTCCATGATCTATTTGCATTAGATGATAACATGCTCGATAAATTCATAAATCTGATTGGAGGTACAATCTAATTCCTATATTTTGATGGGTTAGATGGGTTAAATATGTGTTATTTTTAGCTTCAAATTTGGTTTGTAGAGGTCCATGTATAAGATTTAGGAAGATCACCCTATGTTTCCTCATTTTTTTACTTTAAGAGGCCAAGGTCCTACTATGTGGCACTTTCTCACTGATTTTTAACTTGTAGAGGGGATTGACTCTTCTTTGGAGATGATGTAGTGGGAACTTGACAATTGGTAATATCCCAATCACTTGAAGCTTTTTAGTCCCCCAATTTTTATTTTGTACCTTTATTTCCCTATAATCCTGATATTATGCCATGTGGCATCATCTTAGGGACTCATTTGATCCATGTTATGTTGTATTGTTCCTAATTACTTTGAAGGCATGAAGAAATGGGATGATCTCATATGGCATCAACTCATTCAACTGAGATTTTTTTTCTTATTCACTTTGTCTTGATCATCCTGAAGTCCTAGAGAAGTGGGATTATGCCATGTGACATGATCCCATGCACCTAGATGGGTTAATGGCTTCGATATACATCTAATATATTTTTGATTTATGGAGATATAAAATGCTAACAAGTGGTGATTTCTTAAAAAATATAGACCTACAAGATAATAGGTTATAATTTTTATTTCAAATATAAGGATGAACTATTAGACATTGAATTCATGAAAATAGACTTAGGAAAAAACTTGAACAAAGAGCTTATAAAAATAGAAAGGGATTTTTTCCAATAATAAAAGTGATCTAATTCATTAGATAAAAAGTTAGGTCATTTTAGATAAAATAATAATATATAAACCCTAGTCATTCTCATAAGTTTCAATCCCTCAAGTAATGAATTTAGACTCAAAATCGATAGATTTTAGCACATTTAAATAATTAGGGACCAAATGGAAAGGCATGCAAGTTCCATGGTGATTTAAACAAGGTAAAAAACCATCAATTTTAAGTAGGTGGAATTTTGATGTAGATGCCAACATTATTTCTAGTTGGCAGTTGTGTTAGACCCAACTAGTACTAACCCATAATGAAACTATTATTTTTTTATATTTTAGCCTTCTTACTAAGAATAAATACATCCAATAGTTTAATAAATAAAAACTAAATGAACCTAAAATAATAGATGCATGAATCATATCAATCCACTGGATCATTTAATACTCAAGTATTAAACCAATCAATAAGCTAAAGAACTAATCATCTATGTAATAAGGTAAACCAAGTACTACAAATATAGATAAAATCCTTGATTAAATATAATTACAATGACTATTATTTTCATTTTCAAAATATTACTATATAAATATGTAGCTACTTCTATGTTGAATATACATCCAAAATATAGTACAATAATATTTGATGTCATATCTATCAACAAGTTAAAAAAATAGATTGAGCTACATAAAATAACTCCATAATCCATCACATAGCCAAACATTATTCCATCTTATTCAATTATATGATAGATGGAGAGCATCATCCAAGTTCTTTATCTCCAACCACATATTGATGGTATCCCAAAAACCTCCCTTGTAGGAGTGGCCCTACCCTTCATAAAGGGGTAGATAAGAATAATACAAATATTGAGAAACAACTAGAACCCATGTGTGTACTAACACTATTACATGTTGAACTCAAATATAAAATGAAATCCATTCCTCTATCTAATTGATATCAAAAATAAATGTAAACTAGAAGTACATTAAATGACAGTGTCTCATCTATAAAATTACTTTGGTCAAAATTTATTTTATAGAATTAAGATTTAATATTTTGAGTCATTTTCACTCAGACAATACTCTTTGCTAATTAATCATGCCACTAATGATATCAGATGGTACATATATGATTTTCCCACTAACATACTCATATATGGACCTCCTATCATCCAATACAGTGAGAAATCAAAGATTTAAAATTAGAGTAATAAAATACCATGCATTAGTGAAATATTTAAACATTCATAAATAAGAATCCAATTTAACTCCATGCATATATGTTTATTAAACTAGAAAAAGAATCAAGTAATTATATTATTTTTATCTCAACATATCTTTTTTTTAATACCATTAAGTACAACTAATGATTATCAATAATCAACATTAATTACTATATAGTCTAAAAGAGGATTTCAAGAGAAAAAAATATTATATCTTGTAGTAAGTAATAAAATTTGCATCTATTTAAGAGAGCTAGACTATATAACATAATAAATTTATTTTATGCCTAAACCTCAACATATCATTTTATTATAAAAAAATAGTATAGATGATACTATGCTATAGTCATTATTATTCCCTTTATAGTCCATTTAAAAATACTCAAAAGTATAGCATATTATGATCTTGAAATAATAATGATGTAATCAATCATTAAATCAAGATCATGTAAAAAAAATCGCATTAATCAATGATTTTATATCCACATGTCAAAATGTACTAATGTCAAATACATAACTAATGTTAATCTACAGCTCACATTTAATTCCATGTTATCTATTTAATAACATCTTTTTCCATCATGATAAATGTAAATTAAACCCATATACCAACTTTAACTATCTTGCTTAAATATATTTCATGTTTGCCTTACTATCTAATAGAACTATTCCAAATATTTCATATAACCCATTCAATCTTGAAAACTATGAGAACATAATTCCATCCTATAAATGATACATTTAGATCTATATTATTTCCAAAATATATCTTAAACATAGATATACTACAAGTTTTATGGACTAGAAAATAGATCAAGTTTGAAGTCCATAAGTACATCCTCTAACCTATATTGATACTTAAAATGTTACAACTAAAACTACTTATTTAGTTCAGTTTACCTTTAAGAAGATAAGTGTTGAATCCATTCCAAATATGCCAACCATAAATAGATATTCCATTTCTCTCCTTCACATCTTTACAAATACATAGTTTCATATTAATGGATTTTAATTTCTAGGTCTGGCTTTTCTACAAAGGTTTAATTATATTCCCCACTAAATCTATTCATCTAGTATAAGACTCAAAAATAATCAATAATTATGCTATCTTAAAAATAAGGTTCTAAATAAAAATGTTTCATATTCACTAAATATATAAATATATATAGTTGAATATAACTCTATCTCATTAATCATTACCATCATTTCCAATTAATTTAATAATAACAAAAAACTAGATAAGGATAATGTAAATAAGAGTACTAGACTTGGATAATAATAGTTTTAACTATGTAACCCATAATTTGGTTTTGAATAATATATCTATTTTAATATATAAAAGGGATTATAAATCTCTTTTGCATGCATGGGCATATCTATATAGCACAAGTATACGTATTCATACCCATACTTATGCAAAAGAAACTTGATATTAAATCACAGTCACAAAGTGTACCCAAATCTATAATTTACCATCATATTTTATGTTAGTAATATCATTTAACTAAATGAGGTAACCTAGGTAGGATAATACTCTTTTCCTTGTATGGGCTTAGGAAATTTAAAATAAATATCATTAAATCAACTTACATTACCAAGTTGATTTTATCTAGAAATTTCAAGGAAAATAACATAGTCCAGGTCATCTCATGATACTGGCCTAATACCCTTAGGATTATAGGCTTGAAAATGGGATTCAAAACCCCAATCCTCCAACCTATAATCCTAATAGGCTTTGGTTTATATACAAGTTATTTGCAATATATTTTTTACATAAAAAATAACATCAAATTCTAAAAACCCATAAAATTTATTTCAAACAAGCCAATATAATGATAGACCTGGTATTTATAAAAAGTATGTAGATGTATTCCCACTTTTCAATGATCGATCTCCCTAATGCCTTTTATTTATTATAATTTAATAATAATAAACTTGCATCCCTTTTTTGTCCTTTCTACCTTATTATCTTTCCCAGCTTATGCATGTTTGGCATGACTTCCACTAGACCCCTATTATTATGCCAACTAAACTTTATACAACATTTACCCATTAATTCTTCACTCCGTCACTCTCCTCCAGCTTATAGTTCCCTTATTTTCATGTAATTCTGGTAGCTAAGACATTTCTATCTCAAGATAAAGTAAACTCTCATGAAAAATGATAAACAAAACCTAATTTAAATCCCTTTTATCATTTGTCAAAGCATCAATCATTATAATATAACTTGAAGCTTCCAACAGTCATAACTTGATTCAAACCCTAAGTTATATTCCAAACAAATATTTTGAATAACAATATATTTTTTACCTTAGATGGGGGTATTTTCCCCTAATTACCCTTTTTTCTATTAAGACCCCTAAGGGGTAAGTCACGATAAAACTATGCATTTAATTGACTAAGAACTCAAGACCATTTAACACCTCAAACACTACACATTCCCAATATGCATAAATAATTCTCACAGATAACATATTTAAATATATATGATATTTTTTAATGCAAACATAACCCAACAAGATTAGTCCATACACCAACTATAATAAAATGTCAAATTAATAATTTATGACAATTCAAACAGTTCTAATGACAACATATAAAATAATATCACCAAGATGAATGTAAACATACATCACCAAAGATATCTATGAAAATAAACATCAACCATTATGAAACTCATACAAATTGCTCAATAAACCACATAGTTATCAACAAGAAGCAAATATTAATTTATCAAATATAAGTGGTGTGTGTGGGTTCCTTATTTCATTCTATTTACCCCCAATGTAACTATATACTCCCCCCTCTCCAATGATACTGTCCCTCCACACTATTAATTAGGGTGGAAATATTCTACATCAAAAAAACTAATAGTTAGCCCATATCATGATATTAATTATCATATAACTATAACTACTATTGAATGTAGCCAGTCCTTAAAAATCATGATCACAAGCATAATGTAACATAAAATCAAAAGTAATATATTTTTTAACCAAATAGTATATACAATTATATATTAAAATAAACATTAGATCTACCAATAATCAACACATGATCCACTAATAACTTCTTAAAATTTCATAAGGGAAAAGTATATATAACATATTCCCCTTAAAATTGGTCATCTTCTTGATGACACTTATTTCAAACAAAAGTTATGAAATATAACTAAGTTTAACATATTGAAAATAATTTTTTAGTATAAAAATAAATGATAATCAATATAAAATCAAGTAAATAGATGAGGAAACAACCTAAAAAACTCTTCATGGTCTTCCCGTATTACACTATCCTTATAATATTTATCCCACTGGACCTTGTACTATGATACTTCTCTATTACGCAAGCTAAGCTTATAAGTATCAATTATTCTGATTATTTCTACTATGAAGACCTATAGATGTTAAACATATAATTCATTGCAATCTAAAACATGTGTAGGTTTAGTAATATACTTTTTATGTTATGAAACTTGAAAATCATTATGCATTTGTGCTAGAGCTAGTGGAAATGCAAGCCTATAATCTATATGATTGATTACTTCTAAGACCTCAAAAGGACCAACATATCTAGGTAATAGTTTTGCTAATTTACCAAAGTTTATTACACTCTTTTTGGGTTTAAATCATATAAATATTTTATCCCCAATTAAAAACTACCTTGTTTTTATTTTCAGATCAATGTAGCTTTTTGTCTATCATTAGCTTCAACCAATATGTGCCTTATTAATTTCACTTGCTCTTGTATTTTAACAAGTGTGTCTAGTCTAAAAACCACTCTATCTTCTAGAATATCCTAACTAATTGGTGATTTTCATCTCCTACCATATAATTCCTTGAAATTATCTATTTTAATAGCTTATTGGTCTAATTTTTTCTAAGCAAAATCAATCAAAGGTAGGTATTCTTACCACTTATATTTTTGGTCCATGTAATACATTATCAACAAATCCTCCAATATTAAATTTATCCTTTATGTTTTCCCATTCTTCTAGATGATAAGTTGTAATAAAATTTATCTAGTTTTCTAATGTTGAATTTAAAGTTTACCAAAATCTATAAATCAACTTAGAGTCCTTATCTTAAATAACATTTTCAATAAGCCCATGTAATTTTTAAATTTACTTCAAAAACCTCTTAGCAAACATAGGTGCATCATCAATTATATTAATAGGAATAAAATGAAATACCTTAGTTAGTTAATCTACAACTACTAAGATCATATCATGATGATTCATGGGCATAGGCAAACCTTGGAAAAAATCCATGCTGATCACTTCTATTTCCATTTAGGTACTGAATGTGGGTATAACAACCCATTTATATGAACATTTTTAACCTTGAATCACTAACACTCTAATCATATATAGATGAAATCATATTCATCTCCCTTAATTCCCTTCTAAAAATATAGGGGTTTTAATTATGCTACTAACTTAGTCACTCTAGGATGCCCTAAATATGGTGCATTATGAAATTAATTCTACATAATATTCCTCCAACTCTCCTTATTAGGCACATAAATCCTACCATTTAACTTAAAAAACCCATCATTTTTAATTAAAAACCTTGATATCTATGATCTTGTAAATTTTTAGCTACAACTTTCTTAACTTACTAGTAAAAATCATCACCAAGTGAGAATGTTACTACCTGATCTCATAAGGTGCTTATAATTGTATCTAAAGATACAAAGTATCTCCTACAACTAAGAGAATCTACTACTCTATTTTCATTTACCTAAATGTAGTTTATATCAAAATAATAATTTGATAGGATCTCTAACCACTACCTATGGTGAGAATTAAGATTAGGTTGGGTGAATATATACTTAAGACATAAATTATCAGTCTTAAGTTCAAAGGGTTTACTTAACAAGTAATGCTTCCAAACATGCAAGGCATGAAATATAGCAACCAATTCCATATCATGAGGAGAATAATTTTCCTCACAATATTTTAGTTTCCTAGATTAATAAGGAAAAAATGAACCATCTTATATGATCACACCTCCTAATCCATCACTTACAACATCAATTATCACTAAGAAATATTCATTTAGATATAGAATATGCAAAACTGGTATAGAAGTAAGCCTTTAATTTAGAACATAAAAGTTGTATTCACACTTATCTAACCAAAAAACATTGTTCCTTTTGTTTAATATATGTGATTAGGTCAGATATCTTGGAAAAATTTGGTAAAAAATCCATTTAGTACCCTACTAATCCCGTGAAACTATGTACCTCATGCATGTTTTTAGGTGTTGGCCAAAACATAATGGCCCTAATCTTGGTTGGATCCACTAAACTTCCCTCTATAGAGATGATGTGTCCCAAGTACTATACTCTCTTTTGAAATAAAGCACACTTGGACAACTTACCATAAATATTTTGTTTCCACAACAATTGCAAAAATAACTATAAGTGCTCAACATGTTCTTCCTCATTCTTGGAATAGATGATGATGTCATCTAAAAAGTCAAAAAAAATTGATCAAGAAAATCCCTAGACACATTATTCATTACATTCATGATTGTTACTAGTGCATTCATTGACCCAAAGGGTAAAACTATGAACTCATAACACCCATAGCGAGTTCAAAAATCTATTTTTTGAATATCCTCATCCCAAATCCTCAACTGATGGTATCCTACTTGAAGTTCAATATTCTAAAAGACTATATAACTATGCATTTAATTGAAAATATCATTATATGAGGTAAGGAATACCTATTTTTGATCATTTATTTATTAACCATACAATAGTTAATGCATAAATAAAATGTTTCATCATTCTTCTTGATGAAAACTATAGGTGTACCCCATGGTGAAACACTTGACCAAATCAAATCCTTTACCAACATCTCCTAAATTTATGCCATTAAATCAATTTTATTTGTTATTTTCATCTTATATGGTTCCTTATATTATGGTTATGACCCTCTAATGATTTATAAAGTGAAATCAAATTCCCTTTTTGGAGGCAACCCTAACAATTCATCTAGAAAAACACCCCATAATTCTTGTAGAAAAGAATTATCTTCTAAGGTGGGTTCCTTAGATATTGAAACTTCATCCATTTTGACAAAGAATGTTTGACATACCTTACATTGATCCCTCTTTAAATTAATGGTATAAATTTTCCTAAGATTCAACTCCCTTTAACTTCCTTGGATTTGGGTTTGGTTTCCTAAATCATCTAAACAATCAACTTTTTTAAGGAAACAATCCAATTTGGATTTATGAACAAAAAGCCAATTCACTCTCAATATCACATCATATGACCCTAGTGGTGATAAAAAAATATCCACTACTATGGTGAATTTTGAAAACTAGATTTCAGCCACTACGAGACATCTATCAATCTTGACTTTGGACTCATTCTCATACTATACTAACTATGCATTTTACATATAACTGGCTCTCTTAAATAATTTCCTCAATATTATAGGAGAGATAAAATATTTAGTAGTTTCACTATCAATAAAAATAATAATTGGATGACCAAAAAGAGTAATTGATACTTTGATAGCAAAATATTAGAATTCATCCGACTAATTATCCACCACTACATGGATATGCTATTGGAAGGTTTTATGTTATGAAGAATAATTTGTATTTTTATTCTTTCCATCTATCTTCCACCAAGGATAATATTTGGCATAATGATATCCTCCATAAGTGAAACATCCCCGTAGAGGTCCCTTCCTCGTAAACTAATTACACCCTTAAATCCTTCTCTAAAATTCTATCTTGATTACCTATTCCTAGAAGCATTACCAAACCTTGTATTCTGACTATTAAGCTAGTTCTTGGAATTTCCATTTAAAATCTAGTTTTTCTTTTTGAAAGGTGTCTTGGAACTATCAAATATTTTATTATAGTTATCTCTTACCCCTACTACATATTTTAGTTTATGTTCTTACTTTACAACCTTTTTAAACACCCGATCCATAGTGGATGGTCCATGAACATCTACCTCACAAATAATTTGGGGTTTTAGGCTCATAATTAACTTCCTAATATGGGAACATTCATCCTTTTATTACTATGGAACATATTTCAAGAGATTAGTAAATTAATCATAGTACTCATTCACTGACAATTCTACATGCCTCGGTTTCTAAAATTTTGTCAAATTTTGATCAAAATAAATCTAAGGTAACCATCATGCTCTAAAAAGAGTCATGAATTAATTTCATGTGGTTTTAGTTTAATCCAGATTCATTTCAAGATTTTTGTTTGTCTTCCAAGTTTTTACTTCACTAATTAATTGGTAAGCTACCCACACTACCTTGGTAACCTCAAATTAATTTTTAATATTGAATTAATTTTTCATCTTTGTGAGCCAAGCTTCAGCTCCATAAACCAAAACTATGCCATCAAATTGTGGGGGAGGGGGGGTGGTTTTCCTTCTTCATGTCCCATACTAGTTCTAAAGCTACTTGATTTCTTGCATCCTAATACACTTCCTCATGCCTTTGATCCTAAGGAACTTTATATTTAATAAGGTGTAATCTAGGTACTTCCTATTCATTTTGATCTTTTGGTAAATGAACCTCTCATTCAAAAGTTGTTATACAATCTCATGTCCACTCATAATATCTAGAATCTAATCAATTTTTGTAGCTTGCTCTACTACTAGCTGAATTGGATCAGTCTAAGGGTTCACATTAGAAATATACTCACCATCCAAGCTACCTTGCACCATTACCCTTTTTGATAAACTAGGAAAATAAAATTTACATTATTGGACTCATTAGGTCGAAGAGATAAACCTTAAGCCTTGATACCACAATGTTCGACCCAAGTGGGATTAACCCATAATGACACTAATTTTTTTTGTATTTTAACCTTATTGCTAAGATTAATTAAAATCAATAGTTTAATACCTAAAAACTAAATGAACTTCATATAATAGATGCATAAAACACATCAACCCACTAACAAAATAAAACTCATTTAGTACTCAAGAATTAAACCAATCAATAAGTTGAATAACTAATCATTTATGCAATAAGGTAAATGAAGTAATATAAATATAGATAAAATCCTTGATTTAGTCATAAATACAATTACAACCGCTATTTTTTTCATTTTTAAAATATTATTATACAAATATGTAACCACTATTATGTTGAATATATATCTAAAATATTATATAATAATGTATGATGTTATATATATATATATATATATATATATATATTAATAAGTAAAAAAATATAGATTGAGCTACATAAAATAACTCCATGATCCATCACATACCCTAAGTTTTATTCCATCTAGTTGAATTAACTAATAAAGGGAGAGCATCATCTAAATGTTTTACTTCCAACCATAGACCAATGGTTTTTGACATAGCTCCTTTATAGGAGTGGCCCTACCCTTCATGGAGGGGTAGATAAGAACAGTGTGGATATCGAGAAACAATCAAAACTTATGAGCATACTAACACTAATACATGTAGAAATCAAATATAACATGGAATTCATTCCTCTATTTAAATAATATCAATAATACATGTAAATTAGAAGTATAGTAAAATTACAATGTCTGAGCTATAACATTTCTTTGGCCAAAGTTTTCATTATAAAATTCATATTTAATATTCTTTGTCATTTTAACTCACACAGTATTATCTTTTAACAAATCATGCTAATAATGATATTATGTGTTACATATATGAATTACCCACTAGCATACTCATATATATGCCTCCTTATATCCAACATAACTAGAAATCAAAGATTCAAAAGATGATTAATAAAATATCATGCATCAATGAAATATTAAAACATTCATAAATAAGACTCCAATTTAACTCCATACATATATGTTTATTAAGCTAGAACAAGAATCAAGTCATTAAATGATTTTTATCTCAAAATATCATTCTCTTATAATACCAATAAGTATAACTAATGCTTATCAATAGTCAACATTGAATCCCATATAGTCTACAAGAGGATTTCAAGAGAAAAACCATATTATAACTTGCAACAGTAAAAGATGCATCTATTCAAGAGATCTAGACTATATGACAGAATCAAGTTATTTTATGTGTAAACCTCAACATATAATTTTATTATAAAATAAATATTACAATTGATAGTATGTTATAATCATTATTATTTCCCTTCTAGTTCATTTAAAAATACTCAAAAGTAGATTGTATTATGGTCTTGTAATAATAATGATGTAACTAGTCATTAAATTAAGATCATGTGACAAAATCACATTAATCAATGTTTTTATATCCATATGTCAAAATGTACTAATGTCAAATGCACAACTAATGTTAATATACATTTCACATGTAATCCCATGATATGCTATCCATTTAATAAATTTTTTTTCTATCATTATAAATTTAAATTAACCCCATATACCAATTCTATCTATTATGCTTAATTATGTTTCATGTCAACCTTACTATCTAATAAAACTATTCCAACTATTTCATATAACCAGTTCAATATTGACAACTATGAGAACATAACACTATCCTATGAAGGATAAATTTAGAGCTACATTATTTCTTCCATATAATAACTCATGTTTACTAAAAAGTCCAAAATATATCTTAAACACATATATACTACAAGTTTTATATACTAGAAAATAAATCAAGTTCAAAAGCCATAAGTACATCCTCTAGTCTGTATTCATACAAATGAATACAACTAAAAATACCTATTTAGCTCAATTTAAATTTAGTAATACAAGTGTTAAATTTATTTCAAATATTCCAACCATAAATATATATTATCTTTCTCTCCTTCACAACTTTACAAATACATAGCTTCATACTAACAGATTTTCTTTTCTAGGTCCAAATTTTATGAAAAAGTTTACTTCTATTCCCCACTAAATGTATTCCTCTGGTATAAGAATAAAAAAGAAACTACAACTATGCTATCATCAAAATAGGGTTCTAAACAAAAATGTTTCATATTCATTAATATACAAATAAATATAGTTGAATATAACTCTATCTCATTAATCATTACCATCATTTCCAAGTCCTTTAATAGTAACACAAAACTAACTAAGGATAATGTAGATAAGAGTACTAGAGTCATATAACAATAATTTCAACTATGTAACCCACAATATGGTTTTGAAGTTTATATATATATAAGGGTTTATAAATCTCCTCTACATACATTCAAGTATCCATATAGCACAAATATCTTATTTATGTAAAATAAATTTGATATTAAATCATAGTCACAAAGTGTACCTAGATCTATAATTTATATCATAATTTATGTTAATATTATCATTTGACTTAAGAGATAACCCAAGAAGGATAACACTCTTTTCCTAGTATGGGCTTAGGAAATTTAAAATAAATACCATTAAATTTGTTTAGGTTACCAAGTCGAATTTAGCCACAACTTTCAAGGAAATCAACACAGTCCAAGTCATCTCATGATATTGGCTTGATACCGTCAACCTTATAAGATAGAGAATGGGATTCAAAACCCCTATCCTCTATCTTATAATATTGATAGGATAGGGTTTATATATGATTTTTTTGTAATATTTTTTATATATAAAAATAAAACCTCAAATTCTAAAACCCTATAAAATCTATTTAAAATAAGCCAAGACAATGACTGGCTTGGTAATTAGAACAAGTTTGTAGATGTCTTCCCACTTTGTAATGACCAAATTACCCAATACCTTTTATTCCTTCTCATTTAATTATAATAAACTCACATCTCTTTCTAGTCCTCACCATATTAATTATTCTCTCTCCTAGCCTGTGCATGCTTGGCATGAAGTCTAATAGACCTCTTTTGTTATGCCAACTAAACTTCATGTAACATTTTCCATTTAATTATTCACTCCACCACTCCTCTAATTCATAGTTACCTTTTTTTCATGCAAGCTCAATGGCCAAGACATTTTACATCTCAATATAAAGTCAACTCTCTTATAAAATGATAACCAAATCTCAAGTTAAATCCCTTTTATCTTTTGTCAAATAATCAATCATTACAATATAAATCAAATCTTCTAATGGTCATAACTTTATTCAAACCCTAAGTTCTATTCCAATAAAATATTTTTAATAAAACAATACCATTTACCTTAAATTGGGGGAGTATTTTCCCCTAATTACCCCTTTTTCTATTAGGACCCCCCTGGGGCAAGTCACAAAAAAAACATACATTTAATAAATTAATCACTCAAGAACATTTAACACCTCAAACACTACATGTTCCTAATATGCATAAATAAGTATCATAAATAACTTATTTTAAATTTTAATGATGGTTTTTAATGCAAACATAACCCAACAAGATTAGTCCATACACTAAATATAGTAAAATGTCAAAGAAATAGTTTATGATAATTCAATCAATTCCAATGACAACATACAAAACAATATCACTAAGATGAATTTAAACATACATCACCAATATGGCTATGAAAAGCAACATCTAGTATTATAGAACTCATACAACTTACTCAATAAACCAAGGAGTTAGAAACAAGAAGTAAATATTCATTTAACAGACATAAGTAGTGTGTATAGATTCCTTGTTTCCTTCTCTTTACCCCAATGTAACTATCTATTCCCCCATATCCAATGATACTGTCACTCTAAAATATTATTGAGGGTAGAAATATCATGCATATAACTCATTAAATGAACTAGTATTTAGCCCATATCATCATAATAATTAGCATATAACCATAACAACTACTGAATGCAAAAATTCCATAAAAATCATGATCATAAGCATAATGTAACAACTCATCAAAATTAATAATTTGTTAACAAAAAAATATATGTAAGTATAATCTAAAATAAACATCAGATATGATAATAATTATAACATAATAAATTGCTAAATTCTATAAAAATCCATAAGGGAAAATTAGATGTAACAAGTCAATTTCACATGACATCCATTTGCTCACTTAGGGTCTACTCAAGTGTATTTTTGGGCTGGTGACTTATATAATCTTGGTGAAATGAGATATGGCATGATCCTAGGAATATTAAGGGTTGCCTAGAATAGGGAGTATGAATACTACCTTGAAGATCATGCCACGTGGTATGATAACAGTCATGTGTAGGTTTAATGGTATATTTAGGAAATTGAGGGGGGTCGGGTAGAGTGATGATGTGATATTATGTCATGTAGCATGATCCTATTCACCCAAAAGCTTTATGTAAAAAAATTAAGTTAAAAGATTCTTAAGAAAGTGAGCAAGTACCAAGTGGTAGTTCTTCACTTACTCAAGGATTTATAGGGAAATTAATACAACTATCGGTCTATGGGAATTTAGATAGCCATTAAAATAGAATATGAAATTTGAAATAAAATGACTTACTTAAATAAAATTCTATAAAGACTTGGACATTTAGTTAGTCACAAAACAAAATAAACCATTTTTTTTGACAAATGACTAAGTAAAGGAATGAAATTATATGAATGCCTAGTTATTTTAGATGAAAAAATAAAAAATGGACCAAATTATCTAGGAAAAGTAGTAGCAAAGCTATGAAATAATTAACTTGTAGAAATCTAAGGTGAAATAGTCTAAAAATTAGAACTTTAAGGAAATTTAAAATGTGGTACAAAATATACCAAGACTTATCAAATTTAAACAATGATAAACATTTAAATCAATATAGATCCAATTACCAAAATTATTCAGAACTAAATTCTGACAATGGATAGTTCAATTTTATACATGCTTCAAGAGAAAATCTAATTCAATACCAAACCTACAACTTGTCAATAACTTTTTCAATTTTAACATGAATAAAAAGATACCTAGATTTGATTATGATATAAGGCTAAACTCTAGATAAAAATAAGTTCCATGATTTTATTGATGAAATTAGGGTGTGTTGTGAAAGTAACAATATATGTCAATAGACTTTAGAGTGATATGTGAATAAGAGATGCAACAATAGATATTTCCCTAGATGGGTATATTTAGATTAGGATAATGTTTTGGAGATAGGTTGTGGATGATACATGTTTTTGGCTAAGGGTCCATGTATTGGCTACAAAAGGTTCTATATAGTAGTTACAATAGAATCCTAGTTTTGATGGTCACAAAAATAATTTGATCTAGCTATTTTATATTTTATTCCTATTTTACTATATATATAATGGATTTTTTTTAATGAATCCAATAGGGAAAATCATATTTATATCCCTTTATTTGGATCCTTTTAATAGTAACCTCTATATATTTAAGTCATTTTCATTCTTGTTTACCATAGTCAAGTTATAAATTTCTAAACAAATTTTTGGGTTTAAGTTATGCTACTTCCATAGCTTGTATTTTATTATAACATACATACATACATATATATATATATATATATATATATATATATATATATATATATATATATATATATATATATATTAAAGGATTGATGGACCATCAAAACATATTTTAACAATAAAAATATATATAAATGATGCAAATATTTCAATATAAGAATGAGGTGAAAATGGTAAATGTAGTTTCATAACCAATTGACAGGTTAGCCCTTCCACCTTCTAATAACATGTACAAAAATACAAGGTTACACAATCCACCTTATAAAGTGATTAAATTCTTCCTTTAATGATAATTTATTACACTACTTTATCCATACCAATTTCATACTACTTGAGCCTTACCTAAAAGATATGATCATGATTAATATTATGTCTCTCATAGAGCTTCATTACCTTTTAATATTTGATGCTAAAAACTATGGCATATGATTCAAGATACCAATGATAGTAACACTATTCAATTAAAGGCCATAATTCTTCATTGAAAATAAAGGTTAAAAATATTGATTAACTCTTAAAAAAAAATTCATTACCAAATCATGACACTAATAAATAATACAATGTTCATATGAATACATTTATACATGATTTAAGTATTCCATATCAGCATTGTATACACATAATATTTTAAAACTTTATCATTTGTTGATGTTTATTCTATCACAAGAACCTACCGAGTTTTAATCTCTTTGAGTGCATGCCTTAAAGGGTGCAGTGAGAAAGGTATGGGCAAACCATTGGTGTTTTGTAACATTCTTGGTTAATTTTATCATTACCTAAACCTATTACAAATCCTACTTGTCCAACTTTCCAAGTAATCCAAATCCCATTTACATATTTCCCTAAGTATTTATCCTTTAAAATATCCCATAATAATCAAACACCCCCTTTTCCTACTAAATCAGTTGGGTTGATCTTTTTATAAAGGGTTAAGTACACATTATTAAACTAAATTGACCTAGAAGACTTAGTTCAAGGCCTAACGATAAATCTTTATAACTATATTGAGTTGTCTGATCTTGTAAAATTAAATTTTAAAAGGGTTAAGGATTATATATTGTTATAAATACAAGACTCATTTCAATATAATAGAGAGGAGCATTCATATTTACATAATTGCAATTTATAATTATACTAAATCAACATTTAAAGGAGACATTACTTAGGGTTTATCTTGGAGAGAAGATTACTTGTCTTGTGGGACGTATTGGATGCAAAGTACGAGTCTTTTAGCCTAGGGTGAATTTATATAGTGTGATCCTTACATATCCATAACAACCTCTTACAAAACACCATTAACCAAAGGAGAGATTGGGACTCAACAGGTTTACCCAAGGTAAGTATTTCTAACATTTGTTATTTCATTCAATAGATGGATATTGTTTAAGTAATATGCATTGAGTGTATAATCCTACTTAAATTAACTCAATTATTAATATTATTATATATATAGTGTTTTATTTACTTTACATATTCCACTTTAGGTGATATAGGCCCTCATTTGTCTACCACGATCCCTTGATTTTTTATTTGTGTTTAGTCATCCTCATTTGTGCCACAAGTTTTGATGAGTAATAGATTAGTTTTATTTTATATAATTAGGCCTAGTTAGGGTTATTGCATAGTGTCATTTACTTAGAGGATTTTAAACCCTATCTTTTGGTGTTGTATGGTATGATATCATTTGGTTACATTTTGTAAATCTAATTTGGTCATGCTCCTAATATAAATAGTAATCTAATAAATGTTAGTTGATTACTTTATCTGATCTTGGATTTTACTAAGTCAAATAAGCTATATATCTATCTTAATTTGTTGCATATATTCTGGTGATCCTGATGTGAATCTAGCCTTTGAATTTTTTAATTGTAATATACTAGATTATACTAGTTGATCTAGTCTTAACCTTTATCTATAGATTTAGGATCCATAGTTAAATAGATCAAGCCAATTGATATACTCTTTTTTATGTTTATAGGTCTAGGGTCTACAGTCAACTAGATCACATTTGTTGTTCTATTTTTAAACTCATCTTGAAATTTTTCATTCTATAAAAATGAGTCACACTAGTCAACTCAATAGTTTTTCCTATTTTCTATATTTTCAAATATAATCAACTAGATCAAGTTGGTTGATTTAGTTTAGTTTAACAGTTATTAATATTTAACTTTTAAAAAATTAGATCATGTTGGTTATTTTAGTTTCATTTTACCATTTTCATTTTTTATCTATCTACATACTAAATTGACCTAGTCAATCCTATTTAACATCTATTTTTTTTCAAATTTTTACCTCTATAAGACTCAATCAGGTTTAAACAATGTAGTTAGCAATTAGATTTTTTAGCATTTTTAGTCAACCAGCTAATTTAATTTTTTCAAACTAATTATATTTTATAGGTTCACTCTAAATAATATTTTTACTTTCATTTTTGTCAATTACTTCAATTTGTCATTTCTATATTTTAACAAAATTATCTAGTATTTTAATTTTTAGACTATTTTCACTAGTTTTTCAATTTTATAAAATTATATCACATAGTTAATTAAGTCAACCTAGATGAATTAATTTTGTGTATGCCCACTCTATCAAACAAACTAATTTGACCTAGATGACTTTGTTATTTTTTGGTATGTTTTCACAATAGACTAGATCATCCTACCTGAATGTGTTATGTTTTGTTTGTCAACTAGATCAACTTAGTCTTGTTCTATATCTTTTGCTTTCAACATAAACAAGGAAATTCAATTTAATTTCTTAAAAATTAATCTCATAATTGATTTAAAATGATTTATCTATCTATTTATTTAATTTTTGAAACTAAAAATTAGTTTTTGACTATTTATTTTTACCTTTATTTTTCACTTTATCTTGGTTTCCCTAGAAACTGTGTTACTTAGCTATTATCATGAATGGCTACATGATACTTTATTTATGTCATTTATATATAATTTATAAATACCATGGAATTAGGGGTTAAACTTATTATGCATATCCATATTACAAATCTAAACATGATATTTAGTTTCTACATACCTCATAGTATTTTAAAGATACTTATGACTTCCATTTGAATTGAACCTTATGAATATGGAAGTTACTTCCATATTATCCTTGAAACTAGGTTTAGTGGACTATGATAATTACACTTCCTCCATATTTATCACTCTAAAACTTTATATTATAATTATCCAATGGATAAGGTGTGAACAAGGATTGTAGTATAAGGGAGGTTTGTATAATGTTAGTCTCATAAAATAAAGTAAATGAACACACTAAAACCCTAATACCTCTAGCCTAGACACCAAGGAGAGTTTAGGTGACAAAACTAAATTAAAGCACAAAAAAAAAAACATAAAATAAATAGCTCTTTTACCTTCCTTGGAGCTCCAAATGGCTTGTTGAATGTCTTGCTCAGCTTGTTAATCAAGAATTCTTTGACAATGAAGCTTGCTTGGCACCTTCTTTCCTTGGCACCTTGGCTTTGATGTTGCTTGGCTTAAGATTTTGGAATGGTAACCTTACTTTCAAAGCTTGTATCTCTCTAAATTAGCATTATAACTTTGTCTTATGAGATCTTAGAAATGAATAGGCATGGCCTTATATTTATAACTTTATGAATTAACTCTCACCCAATGTGAGTTAAGGTTGAGTTTAGGCTTAGAATGTGTAAAAACTAAACCTAGGTGAGTTAAAACTAACTCCAATTGAGTTAATAGTTGTCATATAATTATGTTTTTCAATTAATAGGTATGGCTCTCAAATTAGATATTTTTGGATATTTTTGAAGAGCTTGATAACTCATAAAGGTAATGATGAAAGGCTTTGATATTTTGATTTTTGGAATTTACATTTTTAGATATTCATTAATTGCAAATGAATAATTCAACTAAGCATTTAATCATGTTTAATTAGATTATCAATTATGATTAGTATTTTAGCTCTCAATATTTTATCAAGTGCCTTGCTCAATGGGTCTATAGGCCAAATTGATTAGGTGCAATGAGATGGTTGGATTGTAATCCCTATAACCATAATGTGAGCTCACATGTGTATAAGAGAACATGTTGTAAGCCTTTGGGTTACATGTGATGCCTGGTATGGTTTATCCATGGTTTGATGTGGTTGGTATGGGATGTTTTACTAACCCCTGAATGATTGATGTTGTAGTGGAGTAACCATAATAGTATGGATTACTAGCATTATGATATGATATTCTGTGATGAATGTTTTCAAGACTATGCATGTGGAATAATGTCTTAGTGGAAGATTTCCACTATTGATTTATATTCTAGTTGTAATCCAATGGGATTGGGTGATTTTATGATTTTTGACCTCATATTTTAGGTCCATGTGTGTTGACACAAGTGACATTGATCATAGTCAAGTTGCATATTCAAATTATTAATCTGGTTTAGACAACACTTTATGTTTTGTGTTTCCTTAGCTATATTTCCTACTTGGGCATGTCATTAGTACCCTTGTACGGAAGATTATTAAGGAAAGTATGAGTTGGTGTGTTTTGGGACACTATATGCTCATGATGCTTTTTGATTTCCATCATAATAGTTGGGATGGTTATAACATCTATGCTACATTGAGAATAATAGTTGTTATCTTGGAAATTTTTCTGACTAATATAGGCATTTTGGGGTTTGATAAACTTATTGTAGCTTATTATTAGCATATTTTTATGGTTTTGATGGCCTTTTTAAAGCATGAGAGTAGAAAATTTCCATCCAATATGTGATATTTGGTGGAATTTTCTACTGTGATAGTGTTGTATAAGCATTATTTTCCCCCTTGAGTGTGAATAGGACATATGAAGATGGGAAGGAGGTCATTACTCAGCCTAATGCATTAGATAACGTGGTTTTCCTAATGAAAATAGATATGAAATGATAGTGAGATATGGCTAAGGCATTACCACCCCACCAAGGGTGAATTTATTATGTAACAATATTGACTAATTTTGTTGGACACTTTTTGAGAACCTTGTGTTGTTGATTGGTCATTGGATGGCTCCTCTTTAAGGAGGGGAGGATGTCATGAACAGACCTTGTGACCCTTTTTTAGACATGGTCTATAGCCCACTTAGCATGTTTTGATAGCACTTTAACTACTGATGGTTGATGTTGGTTTTTCTTTCAGATGGTTGTGATGCTAGTATTTCAGATAGCTGATGTGACATGTGATGTGATAGTTGATACTTGCATTGGATTATATATATCCTATTATGCATATTGCCTACATCAAACTCATTTTATTACACTTTATGTATATGTTGTTTCAATTAGTTACTTTATTATATGTCATTGATATAACATGTTTCACTGATGCAGATTGACTTGGTGACTTTTAGAGCTATTGATTATGTTCATGGGCATACTCAAGGTCATGTTTATTAGGACTAACTCTTGCCCTCTTCAGTTATAAATGTTTATGCTAATTTATTAATCATTATTAATGATTCATTCTAAATTTATTGTGGTTTATATTCATATTAACATCATTCAATTACTATTGATGTCTTATTTGGTGGATGCAGGCACTAGGTCATGAGCTAGGCTCAGCATTGGGTTTGGACATCTCAGGTATATCATAGGTAATTGAGTGGTCTAAATGTTACTCCAATAGGTATAACATGTATTATGTAGTATTGAGCCACTATCATTATATGCCTTTGTTTTATTTTTTTCATCATTTTGGTCTCATCTTATTATGAGCATATATGTTTTGTTGTTATTCCTTTTTGGGTTTATCGAGTTATTACCATTATCCCTTATACCTATCCTTGTGTGATTGAGGTCATTTTTACACTTTGTTTATCTTTCTTAGGTGTTGTAAACACATGATGATTAATCCATAGGGTAGAGACTTAGCTTTTAGCCTATTACACTGGGTTACATGTATTGATTCTTTTTCCCACTAATATTATGGTCTTGTGTCTTATATTTTAGCTGGGATAGTCCTAGCTCATCAAGACTATGTGGGTCTTTTAGCCTCATAAATCATATAAACACCTCTTTCATGGGTGACTAACTACCAAGAGCTTTTTCAACTTAGGGATTTGTTGAATGTTTCTATTGTTGACTCTTTTATATTCTTGGATCGAAATTATGATTTTGAAGATTTATATTATTTTCACAATTTTATTAATTATCATTATCATGTTTGGAATCATTGGTTATTCTTATCATTTTGGATAAGCTTGTTGACTTGGGTCAATTATTTAATCAATGACTTATAGTTATTAAATTTTTCATAAAATTATGGAATTTATTTAATATATATTATTTATTATCTCTTGGCGATTTATATATTTAATGATTTTAATTATTGTTTTTAAATGGATTTTATTGTATTTAATTTTATAATTACATTGTCTATTTTTATTAATAATCCTTATTATTAATATTTATTTAATGATTTGTTATTGTTTTGGAAATAAATTTTATTGTTAGTTTATTTTATAAATTTATTGCTTATATTGTATATCTTTTATTTTATTATTTTATTATATCTATTTTTATATTGTATTGAATTTATTATTGATAATAATAATATTATTATATTATATAATAATATTATTATATTATATTATCCCCCATTAATGGGTCAATTGTAATTGGTAAGAAAGATTGGAAAAATAAGAAAATTTGGTTCCCTCCACCAGGTGGATGGTTTAAGTTAAACTTTGATGGTGCCTCTCAAGGTAATCCTACAGCTTTGGGAGTGGGTTGTGTTATAAGGGATTATTTCGGTTCCCTAATATGAGATATGTCATGAAAAATTCAAGATGGAATGAATAAAGAAGTAGAAATGCAAGTGCTAGTATTGGGTATCAAAATGGCTATCCAATGTGGAATCTCAAAGTTGATTATTGAATAAGACTCCCAAGTCATGATCTAAATGCTAAAAAAGAAAGAGGAAAAATCATGGAATCTTAAGAACATCCTAACAAACACATGGGAAAATCTTGAGTTTTTCTCAGAATGGGAGTGTAATATTGGTTTTGAGAGGCAAACTTGTTTGTAGATTCCTTGGCAAATTATGATATTGATCAAGAGGAGTCAAGTAGGATGGATAATATTAGAGAAGTGTGGGAGGATTTTCAAATATTGATTTGATGATTTTGGGTAAAGGTGTGGTGCTATGATGGTTTGGTAGGTTAGTGAAACAAAATTATTTTTGCTTGATAAATTTGGCATGGTGATTTCATAGGTGATTGGCAGTGTTTTTGGTAGTGGAGGCATCCTTATGGTCTATATGAATAATGATTGGTTGACATCCCTTTGTGAAAGGGTAATTACTTCCCATGGGTGGGCATTCATGAAGTATTAAGGGTTGGTGTGGTATCATTAGAGGTTGCATGTGGCAAGTGGGGGTCTTGAGGTTATCAATTATTTCCATTATTTCTTTTTATGGGCTTTAAGTAAGTCAGTGATTGTGAGTTGGTTCATGTTTTTGGTTCCCAAGTGTTGAATAGGTGTGGTGGCTCAAATTTAGTAGCATGGATGATGTTACTGAGATTGACCTGGTAACTCTATGTCTTTTTGGGGGGAGTAAAGTACATGAAATGACCTTTGATGGAAAATTTTCAAGAGCCCATTTATCCCACATCTTTTGGCTCCCATCATAGGATTTCTTGGAGGCCATTTCAGAGGTCCTTGGGCTTGAGTTTATGTTTTAGAGTGTATTTTCTCATGTGAATTCACAAATTATGGTGATGTGTGCCTCAAATATTATGGCATTAGTCTTAGATGTAGAAGTGGTGGCATAGGTGACAGTGTTTTGCATACATGCAGAAGCTTGGGTGGGGTTAATTAAGAATATTATGCTTTGTGACCTTTCTCCTTTGCCTAATATCCCTTTCTCAATTAGGGATGGCATTAGATTAATCTCATGGTTAGTGTTTAGGGCACTAGAGATGTGATTCATGGTGTTGGTTGATTTTGTGGAGCAACTTAAATGGAAAATAATGGATCTTGAGTTAAAGGAGGGGTAGTTTATCCCTTTGCCCATTTTGGTGCAATGTAAGAGTCAAATTATATAAATGGAAAAGCTACTTGAACATTAGCATGCTAGGAATAGAGTGGTGGCTATTAAAAAGTTAGTGTAATGGGTTCTATGGAAGGATGTTGCCATTCCACCTTGGTGTAACAAGCCATGGGAAGAAATGTTTGGAAACCTCTTCCTGAGTGATACATGTCTTTCTAGGCTTTCAAATGGAGAAGGTACAAGTTTGAGCATTGTTGTCAAAGTGGAAAAAACTTTTGAGGAAGTGGTGGAGGATCACAAGGGTGGTGAAACCAAAATAGAGAAGATTTATATACTATATTTGAAGGAAGAAACTGTTATGGGTAAATGTTAAATGGTCATTTGTTTTTGTCTTTAGTTTTTTGGGTCTATCTAGTTGTCAGTGGCTAGTTGTTGGGTCTTCTTGGGTGGTGCTGGGGTTAGCCTACTATGTGTTTTTTTTTGGGTTTTTGGCTATAAAAGGTTAGATGTTTCTAGTTTCACTATGTTGTTGGGGTCGAGGGCCTGTTAATATAACCCTATATATATATATATATATATATATATATATATATATATATATAATCTTATTTTGATATGGATTTTGTTACTAATACTTTATATTATTTTCCAAAAGATAATATATTTTATAAAATACATATATACTATTTGTTCTTATATTATATATATATATATATAATACTATGTTATAATATTTGTCTTCTTTTATGGCTTGTTTGACATGCCAAGTAGGTATGGCATTGACCAAGGAAGTAAATGGTTTAGTTGGATGGGAAGGAGGAGGATGCAACATGGTATGGGTAGCATAGCTTGGGTGTGGATTAGTTGGATGGTATGAAATTTTGGTAGGTATAAGGCATGAGGAGAGAGGGAGGTAGAAAGGAAAGGATTCTAGGTATGGCATAGGAGAGAGAAGGAAGACAAAAAAAAGGGAAGGTAGGGGGTAGAGGAAAAAATAGAGGGGAGAGAGGGATGATGCCAAGATGTGGCATAGGAAGTGAAGACAATAGGGTAGAGGTCAAAAGAGATTAAATAAAACATAGGGGTCCCTCATATGCCACAATTGGGAAAATAAATGAAAACAATGAAACCTTGTAATTTTTCTATATGTTTTATTTGTAGCCAATGGGGAGTGCCTGGTATGCTAAGGTGAGGAAAGGAATAGTAAATGTATGAAGGAAATAATATTTCCTCTTTAATATGAGTTTGAATGTTGGGTGGAGTTTAAGTCAGCCATGGATCTCCATACTTCCCTGGTTGGTTTGGATCTCTTATTACCTTGCATAGAAGGGTGTATGGCAACTATGTAGTTCTTGTGGGTATGTTTTCAATTAAATTAATATTAAAAATGTTGTTTTTCTCTAGTTTCCTCTAAATAAAATTTATTGGAAGTATTATAGATTCATGGGGAAGTTGTGAGACTTCCCCTATGAATCTTGAATGACTTAAATTGTTTAAGATTCTTTTTCTTCATGATTAGATAATTAGTTACCTTAGTATTGAATCCCATGATTCTTGTTTAGTAGATAATGGAGAGTTTAAATCATAAGATTTAAATATTAAATAGTTTGGAGAAATTTATAGTTAATTAATGGATAGTGAAAGGTGTTTCACCAAGTGAGTGACAATGACTTAAACCCTTATAAAACCTATAAAGTGTGTTGGAAATTGAAAAAACTACCTTTTAAAGGTTTCAAAAACAAATGTTTTTTATTAATATCCTTGTGGGAAATTTCTTGATATTGGGGCATCGTATGTAACAAGGATAGATTTATCTAAGACTAGGATGCCCTCCTCTTTATGTGATTTTATTTCACTTATTATGCTAGATATCATATGAAAACAATGGTAACCTTTCAGGACATTGACATCATCTAATTTATGTTTTCATGGATACCCTGGAAACCTCGATTACCAACTTGACATTAGATCCTCTACTTTGAATATGTCCCTTTCAAATTTAAGATTGACTTGTAATATAATTAATTTTCCATGCTCTTGGTAAATCCTTGTTTTACTCTTGATGTTGGAGTGGGTCATTTCTCAACCAAGTGAGTTGAAAGTAATAGTCATAGTCTATTGACTATGTTACTTCTTTTGATAGAACAAGGTCACCTTATTATTTGGATTTGGATTGTTTATTAATTGAAGGAATAAATGTTGGCCATACTTGGGCATTTCTAAACCAAACTGAGCCCATATTTTATTTTTAGTGTTATGCCTTCATTTTGACTTGATTGAGTTAATGTGACTATTGTGGGTTGATCCCCCATGAGTAATTGTATGACGCCCATGTTATGGCTGAGTATTATGGTTTCATGTTTTTTGAATTGCTCCATTTTGTCCCTATGGATAGTTTTGTAAGTCCTTACTAGTGGCTCAATATTTTGTGTGTACTTCTTACCTTGACTGAGTACCTGATTGTTGAAACCCTCCACCAAGTTGATGGTTGGGGTGGTGAGGGCCTTTGATGGTTGGGCTCATAGAGTTAGTTTTGAGGGTTGTCCCTCTTTTAGTGTCCATCCTTCTTCATTGTTTCATTTAGATTACATGTCATAGCTTCCCTTGTTCATGTTTGATGATGTATGATGATGGACCAATGGATTTTAGTTGTTTACCCATTTCATATTGGAGTTCATCTTATTACATTATGCAGTTTTATGATATTGTTAAGATGAAAAATAAACATTAGTGGATATGTTATAGACATTGGAGGTAATCTTGATGATAGTTATGTTTTTTTTCATGTATTTAACCAACTATAATGAATCTTTAGTGCGTATATATATTGGGATCGATTTACCATATGAGCAATAGTGTATTTTGAGTACATTATGTTAAACTTGATATTTACATATCGTTGTATGTATATGGATTATTGATGTACCTATTACCTTTAAGTAGGTAGGGGATGGTAAAAGGTTAGTATTGAAACAAATGTATCTATAGTAACTCTAACCTTTAATTAAATGAAAGTATGATGGTGTTGCCTTGATGTGCCATAAATATTTAGAGTTTTAATTTCATTATGGAAATTGTGTATAGACCATTTTAGACTTTGTGATGAACATTACCTGATGCCATTCCCATGACATGGATTTCCTAATTAGAATATGGACCTATCTCTTGATTATGACATTAGTGTGATTATAGTTAAAATGTAATATGAGATGTCATTTTGAACATGACTGGTAATATGATAGACTTGGGTTTTGTGATGAACTTTTGATCGGTGATATTATCATAACATGAAATGTTTATCTAATATGTGAAATTACCAATTAGTTATGTCATTATAGTAATGACATGATTTATCCCTTATTTGTAGCATTATTACTAGATTTATGGTTTTAACATGGTTTCATGTTATAACCTTGGCTAAAATTAAGTTGTGGTAAATACATTCTACATACAGATCATGGTGATTTTATCAATATTTTCTCATTACTATGTGAAAGCAATGAATGTTTATTGGTTTTATGGTCATTTTTTATGAGTTTACTTCCATTGCTTAAGCAATGAAGTAATCTAGATCAATGATCTATGTATATGGATCCTCCTTTTAGATTATGGATTATACTATTAATGGTGTCATAGTTTTTTAGATATATGACATGTTTTCTTAAAGTTTACTAACTCCAATGCATCTCTTATTTAATGAAGTTGACTAAATTATCATTAGTGCTTCCTTGAGAATACATAGTCACTGGTTATAAAAGATTAAGTGTGATTAAAAGTATAAGTCTACCTTGGCAATGGACTTCATGATATACCTAGTGTTATGATTATCAAGCTATGAATAATCTATATGTTTGGTAAATAAACCCAAAATGAGAATAAGAAATAGTAGGTTATGGGAACCTTCAATTTAATTTGGCTATATGATTATATAATCTACTTGGGCAATGATTAACTAAATCATACTTCTTATTAATAAAGACTTGAGTTAATTCATAAGACTATTTAAATAATGAGCTTGTTTGATCATATACATGATATTGGAATGACATAAATACCTATGTTTATTTAGATAATAAGAGGTGTTTGCTAAAGGATAAGAAAGTAGCATTAAGGTACATACCCCTTGGCTTGGCCACAGAATGGTGATCCTCTAGCATGACTAGTGATCTTGTATCATGAGGAGTAACTATTTTTCCAATGCTAAATGTATGTTTATTCATTGGGATGCTCACATGTGTGATGTCATATGTCCCAAGCTATGGGCATGATGTCTCATTTATTTAATAAGAATAATTATTCTACATGTAATTTTATCCTATATGTGTAGCCTTTGCCAATTAAGGGAATGAAGGTGTAATGCTTCTTAAGGGGCTTTGGATCCTGGTATATTGATTCATGGGAGTAGTCCTCATTTGGGTGATTTCTCAAAGGCTTCAGGACTCTTATGATTATGCCATGTTGACTCTAGAAATGGATCATAAACCTCCA
>JARHVA010003821.1:1035000-1072500 GCA_037957365.1 Torreya grandis | reverse complement strand
AAATGATTGATGATATAGTAGAGTAACCATAATAGTACGGATTACTACCACTATGATATGGCATTCTGTGATGAATGTTTTTAGGACTATGTATGTGGCATAATGTCTTAGTGGAAGATTTCCACTATTGATTTATATTCTAGTTTCAATCTAGTGGGATTGGATGATTTTATGATTGTTGACCTCACATTTCAAGTCTATGTGTGTTGATACAAGTCACATTGATCTTATTTGAGTTGCATATTCATATTGTTAATTTGGTTTAAACATCTCTTTATGTCTTGTCTTTCCTTGGTTGTATTTCTTGCTTGGGAGTGTCATTAGTGCCCCTACTAGGAAGCTTATTAAAGAAAGTATGAGTTGGTGTATTTTTGGGACACTATATGCTCATGATGCTTTGTGATGGCCATCATAATGGTTGGGATGGTTATAACATTAGTGTTACATTGAGAATAATAGTTATTATCTTGGAAATTTTACTAACTGATGTAGGCATTTTGGGGTTCAATGAACCTATTATATCTTATTCTTACTAGATTTTTATGGTTTTGATGGTCTTTTTAAAGCATGAGAGTAGAAAATTTCTATCCAAGTTATGATATTTGGTGGAATTTTATACTTTGATAGTGTTATATAAGCATTATTTTCCCTTTTCAGTGTGTGAAGGACATGTGAAGATGGGAAGGATGTTATTACTTGGCCTAATACATCAGATAATGTGACTATCCTGATGATAACAGATATGAAATGCCAATGAGATATGGTTAAGGAATTTTCACCCTACCAAGGGTGGAATGATTGTGTAGCAATATTGACTAATTTTATTGGACACTTTTTGATAACCTTATGTTATTAACTGGTCACTGGTATAGCTCCTCTTTAAAGAGGGGAGGATGTCACGAACTAACCTTGGGAACCCTTTTTGGACATAGACTAAAGCCTATTTAACATGTTTTGATATCACTTTGAGTGCTGATGGTTGATGTTGGTTTTACTTCTAGATGGTGGTGATGTTGGTAGCTTAGATAGTCAATGTGGCATGTGATGTTGTAGTTGATACCTGCATTAGATTTTGTATATCTTATTATGCATACCACCTACACTAGATTAATTTTATTCCACTTTAAGTATATGTTACTTTAGTTAGTTACATTATTATATGTCATTTATATGCCATGTTTTGTTGATGTATATTGACTTAGTGACTTTTGTAGCTATTGATTATGTTCACAGGGCATACTCAGGGTCATGGTTATCAGGACTAACTCTTGTCCTCTTCAATTATAAATGTTTATATAATTTATTACTCATGATTAATGATTTATTATGAATTCATTATGGTTTTTATTCATATCGACATCATTTAGGTACTACCAATGTCTTATTTGGTAGAGGCAGGCACCAGGTTGTGAGCTAGGATCAATGTTGGGTTTGGACATCCTAGGTATATCATGGGCAATCGAGAAGTTGAAATGTTACTCTAATAGGTATAGCATGTATTATATAGTATTGAACCACTATCATTATATGCCTTTGTATTATTGTTTTTCTTCATTTTGGTCTCACCTTGTTATGAGCATGTATGGTTTGTTATTGTTCATTGTTGGGTTTGAGTTGGTATTGTCATCCCTCATGCTTGTCCTTGTGTGCTAGAGGTAATTTTCATAGTTTTTTATCATGCCTAGGTGTTGTAAACACATGATGATTAAGCCATAGGGTAAAGCCTTAGCTTTTAACCTGTTACATTGGGTTATATGTATTTATTCTTTTTCTAGTGACGTTATGGTCTCATGGCTTATATTTTAGTTGGGATGGTCTTATCTCATCAACCATCTGGGTCTTTTATCCTTATAAATCATCTAAACACCTCCTTCATGGGTGACTAACTACCAAGAGCTTTGTTCGACTCAGGGAGTTGTTGAATGTTTTTATTGTCCACTCTTTTATATTCTTGGATCAATATTATGATTTTGAAGATCAATATTATTCTAATGATTTTATTAATTATCATTATCATGTTTGGAATCATTAGTTATTATTCTCATTTTGGATAAGTTTGTTGACTTGGGTCAATTCTTTTATTTAATGACTTGCAATTATTATTTTATTAATTAAATTATAGATTTCATTTAATATATATTATTTATTATCTCTTAGTGATTTATATATTTAATAATTTTAATTATTATTTTTAAATGGATTTTATTATATTTGGTTTTATAATTACATTATATATTTTTATTAATAATCCTTATTGTTAATATTTATTTAATGATTTGTTACTGTTTTATAAATATATTTTATTTTTATTTTATTTTATAAATTTACTTCTTATATTTTATATCTTTTATTTTATTATATCTATTCTTAGATTTTATTAAATTTATTATTGCTACTAATAATAATATTATTATATTATCTTATCTTATTTTAATATGGATTTTTTTACTAATACCTTATATTATTATTTTATTCTTTTTCAAAAGGTAATATGTTTTATAAAATACATATATAATATTTATTATTATATATATACATATATTATACTATATTATAATATTTTTCTTCTTTCGTGGCTTGCTACACACACCAAGTAGGCATGGCATCGACCAAGGAAGTACATGGCATAGCTATATGAGAAGGAGGAGGATGTAGTAGGGTATGGGTAGCATGGCATAGTCATGGAGCAGCTAGATGGTATGACATTTTGACAGGGACAAATGGGCATAAAGGAAGGGATGTCAGGTATGGCGTAGGAGAGAGAAGGAAGATAGAAAAAGGGGAACATAGGGGGTAGAGGAAAAAATAGAGGGGAGAGAGGGATGATTCCAATACATGGCATAGGAAGATAGTAGGGTGTAGGTGAAAAGAGATTAAATATAATATAGGATCCCTCATACACCATGGCTGGGAAAATAATGAAACCTTTTAATTTTTTTGTATTATTTATCTACAATTAATGGGGAGTGCACTATATGAAGGAAATAATATTTCCTCTTTAATATGAGTTTGAATATTGGGTGAAGCTTTTGTTGATCATAGATGTCCATATTTCCTTGGTTGGTTTAGATCTTTTATTATCCTACACAGAAGGTTGTATGACAGCTCTATAGTTCTTGTAGGTATTTTTTTATTTAAATTAATATTGAAAATGTGTTTTTTCTCTATTTTCCTCCAAATAAAATTTATTATAAGTAATCTAGATTCATGGGGAAGTCATGAGACTTCCCCTATGAATATTAAATGGCTTAAATAATTTAAGATTCTTTTTCTTCATGATTGGATACTTAGTTACCTTAATTTTGAATCCCATGATTCTTGTTTATCAGATAATGGAGAGTTTAAATCATAAGATTTAAATATTAAATGGTTTGGAGAAATTTATAGTTAATTAATGGACCCTAAAATGTGTTTTATGAAGTGAGTGACAATGACATAAATCCTTATCAAACCTGTGAAGTGTGTTGGAAATTAACAAAACTACCTTTTAAATTTTCCAAAAAGAAATGTTTTATGCTAATATCCTAGTGGGAAATTTCTTGATATTGGGGCATCATATGTAACAAGGATAGATTTATCTAAGTTGTATTCCCCCCTCTTTATGTTATTTTACTACACTTATTATGCTAGATATCATATGAAAATAATGGTAACCTTTCGAGACCTTGACATCACCTGATTTATGGTTTCATGCATATCCCACAAACCTAGATTACCAACTTGACATCATATCCTCTACTTTGTATATGTCCCTTTAAAATTTAATATTGACTTGTAATAGAATTGATTTTCCATGTTATTGGTAAATCCCTATTTTACTCATGATGTTAGAGAGGGTCATTTCTCAACTAGTCGAGTTAAAATTACTAGTCGTAGTCTATTGACTATGTTATTTCTTTTGGTTGAACAAGGTCACCTTACTATTTGGTTTTAGATTGTTTATTAATCAAAGGAATAAATTTTGGTTTTACTTGTTCATTTCTAAACCAAACCAAGCCTATCTTCTATTTTGAGTGTTATGCCTTCATTTTGAATTGATTGAGCTAATGTGACTATTATGTATTGATCCCCCTTGAGTAATTATGTGACACCCATGTGATGGCTAAGTGTTATAGTTCCATGTTTTCTAGATTATTCCATTTTGTCCCTATGGATATTTTTTTAAGTCACTACTGGTGGCTCATGTACCTCTTACCTCACTCAAGTACCTAGGTATCAAAATCCTCCACCAAACTGATGGTTGGGGTGGTGAGGGCCATCGATGGTTGGAATCATAGGGCTAGTTTTGAGTGGTGTCCCTATTGTAGTGTCCATCCTTATTTTTTGTTGCTTTTTGATTGAATTTTTTAGCTTCCCTTGTTCATGTCCAATGATGTATGCTGATGGACCAATGGATTATTTTTGTTTACTCATTTCATATTGTAGTTCATCCTATTACATTATGTAGTTTTGTGATATTATTAAGTTGGATATGTTGTAGACATTGGAAGTAATCTTGATGATATTTATGTTATTTTAATGTATATAACCAAGTGTAATGATTACTTGGTGCCTATTTATATTGGGATCTATTTACCATATGATTAATAGTGTATTTTGAATACATTATGTTAAATTTGTTCTTTACATATCATTGTGTGTATATGGCTTATTGATGTACTTATTAATTTTAAGTAGGTACAAGATGGTAAAAGGTTATTATTGGAACAATTATATCTATAAGTTCCTCTAACCTTTAATTAAATGAAATCATGATGGTGTTGCCTTGATGTGTTGGAAATATTTAGAGTTTTAATTTAATTATGGGAGTTGTGTATAGACCTTTTTAGAATTTTTGATGAACATTACCTTATGTCATTCCCATTGCATGGATTGCCTAATTATAATATGGACATAGCTCTTTCTTAAGAAATTAGTGTGGATAGCTAAAATGTAATATGAGATGTTATCATTTTGAACATGATTGGTAATGTGATAGACTTGAATTTTGTGATGAAATTTTGATTAGTGATATTATCCTAACATGGAATGTTTATCTAGTATGTGAAATTACCAATTGATTATGTCATTAAAGTAATTACATGAGTTATCCCTTAGTTGTAGCATTATTACTAGATTTATGGTTTTAACATGGTTTCATGTTATAACCTTGGATAAAATTAAGTTATGGTAAATACATTATGCATACAAATCATGGTGGTTTTAGCAATATATTATCATTACTATGTGATAGCAATGAATGCTTATTGGCCATATGGTCATTTTTAGTGAGCTTACTTATATTACATTAGCAATGAAGTAAGCTAGATCAATTATCTATGTATATGGATCCTCCTTTTGGATTATGGATTATACTATTAATGGTGTCATCATGTTTTAGATATATGACATGGTTTCTTAAATTTTACTAACTCCAATGCCACTCTTGTTTAATTAAGTTGACTAAATTATCATTAATGCTTCTTTGAGAATACATAGTCACTAGTTATATAAGACAAGTGTGATTAAAAGTATACATGTACCTTGACAATGGACTTCATGATATACTTGATGTTATCATTATCAAGCTATGAATAATCCATGTGGTTGGTAAATAAACCTAAAATGAGAATAAGAAATATTAGGTTATGGTAACCTTCAAGTTAATTTGGCTATATGATTAAATAATTTACTTGGTAAATGATTCACTAAATCATACTTCTTATTAATAAACACCTGAGTTAATGCACAAGATTATTTAAATAATGAGCTTGTGTGGTCATATGCATGCTATTACAATGACATAAGTACCTATGTTTATTTAAATAATAAGAGGTGTTAACTATAGGATGAGCAGCATTAAGGTACATACGCCTTGGGTTTCCCATAGAATGGTGATCCTCTATCATGACTAGTGATCCTATAGCATGAGGAGTAACTATTTTCCCACTGCTAAATGTATCATTATTCATTGGGATGCTTACATGTGTGATGTCATTCACCCCAAAATATGGGCATGATGTCTCATTTATTAATAAAAATTATTATACATGGAGTTTTAGCCTATATGTGTAGCCTTGGCCAATTAAGGGAATGAAGGTGTAATGCTTCCTAAGGGACTTTGGATCTTGGTAAATTGATCCATGGGATTAGTCATCACTTGGGTGATTTCTCAAAGGCTTCAAGAATATTATGATTATTCCATGTTGGATCTATCAATAGATTAAAAACCTCCCCTATTGATCTCATGATGTGATAATACTTGCCTAAGCAAGTTAGTGAGTTGGACCTTTATGTTCGGTCACTTGGATCTTGTGATTAAGTCTTATTAATCTACCTTATCCTATTTATTCATCTAGTGATTGGTTAACTATACATACTCAAATGCACCTAATGCCATTATGGTTATTTATAGAATTATCCTTGGGTTGTTGGTTGTGAGTTACTTGTACTTTTGTAGAGTTACTAATACACATTGCACTGCATTAGTTTATGCAGTGAAACCTTTTTATGTCTCGTTGCATACTTTGGTAGATAACCTAAAAAAATTGAGTTGTCTCAGTTTCATAGTAATACCATGGATAGGACCTGAATATCTTCATGAATATATTTTTTCTCTTTCATTTTCATTAGTAAACCTTCAATCTCCTACAAGTCATTTATTTCTCACCTTACAAATACCATTTCTTTTTTACACCACTTTGGTTTGCCTTATGTGATTTTTAGTGTAAGACCTTGGATAGGAACATGCCTTACTCACAAAATACCATTACTTGCTTCCTTTTTAAACCTCTTTTGTTTGAATTTTGTGAGTTGAATAGTAAGACTTTATATAGGACCCAGCTTCTTCACAAATATTCATTTTTTAAATTAATTTTGTCTAAAATCTTAGCTAAGTTTATTCCCTAAAAATAAGGAAATGGTTGAGATTTTTGAAATAATAATATTAAAAGTATTCATATTATTTTTTGGTAACAATTTTAATAAACTATTCTCATGTCTACATTCACTCACACTATTCCTTATGATGATGATTCATACTTACATGTCATTTACTATGTTTCAACTAAACTTTTTTTTGTAATTTGAGGCAACTCAATCATTCCATTTTCACTTCCATCCTCTCCCCTATTCCATCCTACTATGGGAAAATAAAAAATTAGTTTCAAAGAAAGTAATCTTATCTAATATGTAAGTCCAAAAGTCTCAAACATTATGCTCTCTAAGTTATTTTTATTAGACACTAAGTGTAATCTCCCTCATGATAGTTATTTTTCACATGCATGTTTTGTTTTCTAAATTTATACAAATGAGGAATAGATAAACACCATGAAATTCAAAATATAAATAATTTAAACAAAAGGAAATGATCATAAGGAAAAAATAAACATTCAAAATTTCAACAAAATAAGTGATTATTAGGCACATCTCCTATCATAATTGAATCTTAAACTCCACATTTGGCCTCATGGTAGGCCAATAGACCAGGGTAGGATGTCTCATACTTTTAAAAATATATTTATACTTACAACATACTTTCTTATGCAAGGAATATATCTTCGTAGTAGACTGATAACTCTGTAAGGGGTCCTAAGGAATATGGAACATGAAATGGGAATACAAGTATATTTAATTTTTTATTGCATGTATAACCTTCATGGGATGATATTTATAATTCACTAGTTAATCAAAATTTATATGATAGGGTGAGTTCTCTATAGTCCTTAATGTTGGATGTCTTTTTTTCTTACCAATTTGATTTGAGTATCTTATTTCCAATCAAGACTATTCACCTTGGTTAATCCTTAATTTACCCCACCACCTATTTCATATCCCCCCTTATAGGCAAGTTTGTTTATAAATATTTTGTAAACTTATATATTCCCTATTCTTCATCTCTTTTAGACATGCTCTGGATAAGATTGTTTTAGTTCATCGATCTTCAGAATAGAAGATGCATATTTGAGTGATTATGATATATTTTCTTAATCATTTTATTATCCTTAATATATTTTCATTAGTTATTAGTGAGACTTTGAGTTTATTTTTCACCCTTTTTTGCAGACCATTTCCTTCAATTTATTTTACATATCCATTAAGTTTTTTCCATTTTTCCTTAAATAAGGAACTATTGCTTCTCTTTAATCAATATTATTTACATTTCTATTCTTTTTCCATCTTTATTTAAATATGTATTTTTACTTCTCTTACATTGATGTTGGTTCCATTATTTAAGTTTCATGTGTCATGGTTTTATCTAGTTTTTTACTTCTATTACTTAGGATGCATTTGTTGGGTATGTCAATCATTTAGTATCTTTGGATTTTTGGTTACCTAACTTACTCTCATTTTATATATTTTCCTTTGTTTTTTTCTAAATTGGCATTTTTCATCTCAGCTTACAAATTTTCCAAGTGAATTATTCAATCATGTAAGTGTTCATTTACTTTATTTTCCCTATGATTATTTTTTCCTCTTGAGGCTTATATCCTTAGGGTTTGTCTAAAATAGTTAAATGCACCCTCCATGATCAAGACTAAAAACATAGTAGACAATCATTTAGTAATAAAGGTAAGATAAGGTATGTATATATCACTTTCAATTATTTTTAAATCCCTTATCATTTATTTTCCAATTTATACAATAATTTATTATCTTAGCATTGTGTGTTATTATGTTCTTTCTTGAAGCACCATCCCATGTTACACCTACATGCTATGTGATGATCTTAGAGTGGGGAATATGTATACACATAATATTTTTAAACTTTTTCATTTACTGATGCTTTATCTATTGTAGGAACCTATCAATTTTTTATCTCTCTAAGTGAATTCCTTAAAGGGTGCACTAGAAAAGGTGTAGGCAGACCATTGGTACTTCACAAGATTGTTGATCAATTATATCATTATATAAACAAATTAAAATCTTTCTTATCTGACTCCCCAAGTAATCCAAACCCCATTTACACATTTACCTAAGCATTCCTCATTTTAAATATCCCCTAACTAATAAAACATCCTATTTTACTACTAATTTGGTTAGTTCAATGTTATTTTAAAAGTTTAAGCACACATTACAGAACTAAATTGACCTGACTAACTTAATTTGAGGCCTAACAGTAACTTTTCATAACTAACTAGATCGAGTTGGCTAATATTGTTGGATATAATTCTATAAGGGTCAAGTCTTATCCATTACTATAAATATAAGTCTCATTTTAATCTAATATAGAGGAAAATACATATTCACATCATTATAATATGTAATTATTCTAGATCTACATTTGAAAGAGCCATTGCTTAGGGTTTATCTTGGAGAGAATATTATTTGTCTTGTGGGAGGTATTGAATGTAAATTAAGAGTATATTATCTCAAATTGTATTTATATAGTGTGATCCTTACAAATCCATAATAACCTATTGCAAATCACCATTGGCCAAGGGAGAGATTAAGATTTCATAGGTTCTCCCAAGGTAAGTATTCCTAAATTTTGTTATTTCATTTGATAAATAGAGATTATTTAAGTAGTATGTGTTGAATATATAAATCCTTACTTATATTACCTTTATGATTAAACTTAGTGTAGATATAGGGTTTTATTTTATTTCCATATTACACTTTAGGTGATCTAGGCCCCCATTTGCCTGCCATGATCCCTTAATTTTTTGTTTATGTTTAATCATCCCTGTTTGTGATACAATCTTTGGTGAGCACTAGATTAGTTTTGTTTTATGTAATTTGGCCAAGATAGAGTTATTGTATAGTATCATTTATCTAAATTTTTAGTAACCCTATCATTTGGTTTTCTATGGTAATATATACCTTGGTTAGGTTTATCAGATCCAAATTGCTTATGATCAAAATATAAATAGTAATGTAATGGATGTTAGTTGATTACCTTATTTGATCTTGGATTTTACTAAGTCAAATAAGTTGTAAACCTATCTTTATTTTTTGCATATATGCATAAGATTGACAAAATTATTAGTATGTTTTAATATATCACTAAAAATTACCTTTTATTACACTCTATAACCATGAGATAGCACATGATAATTAAAAAAATATTCCTCTTTACATACATGTTTTTTATTACCATACATGGAATTATAACTGACACCAATTCTAGATAAAAATCTAATTACAATCTCATTCGTATCTAGTTGATCACACATATTTACTACAATTGTGATTCTTAAAATCTATGATGGAATTAAACACACACACTTTTGTGGTATTAATTTACCAATTTTCATTGATCTTCAAACCCTATAATTTACCAATTTTAGTTGATCCTCAAACCATATAGTTTGGTTCTATATAGTGTTATATAATGGTTCATATAAATTACTAATGAAGGTAATACCTTCCACACTACATCATTATCTCAATTTTTTTCATGATAATGAAGTACATGCCATTAATAACACAACTTGAGAGATAATTGTCTAACATTAGAGATAGCATGTGTGATCATATATAGTGTTTCCTAAAGTGGGAATTATTCAAACTCATGTGGTATCTATTACAATCTCACCACCTACTATGTGAGAGATGTGTTATATAATTATGGGGAAAATAAAATGCTAAAAAATAAAACCCAAATATGGTACCTGTTGACCCAATATTGCCCCTCAGGCAAAATCTCGGTCACCTCCTACACTTGCTTCACAGGGCCAGTCATTTCAGGTTGCAAGGTCCACTTTCAGGTTTTGACAGTGCCATTGCAGAGAATAGGCAGCGAAAGATAGAATCTCTGAATGTTCATGTAAGGAGAGAAGGGAAAAAATGGAGCGTTCAACACTTAGTCAAAAAAGAGGCAGAAAAAATGCAGAGGGCGGCAAAATCGCCACCCACTACAAAGGCGGGTAAAATGAGCCCACTTACAAACATGCAGAGGGCGGCAAATTTGCCACCCATAACAGAAAAGGAAAGATGTCGGCTGACATCAGCAATACTGTGATCGTCGGCACCTTACAGAGACCGATGTCGACAGAACCGCTGACATCGGCAACACAAAGGCAGGCGCAAAAGTTGAAAAAGCCTGCCTATGGCGGCGAATTGAAAAAGCCCGCCTATGGCGGTGAATTGAAAAAAGCCCGCCTATGGCGGCGAATTGAAAAAGCCCGCCTATGGCGGTGAATTGAAAAAAGCCCGCCCTATGGCGGCAAAATTGAAAACCCTGCCCGATGGCGGGGAAATTGAAAGGGCCGCCCACAGCACAATTCTATCGACGTCGACAGCTTAAAGGAACCGACGTCGGCAATACTGCTGCCGTCGGTAGCTTATCGGCCGACATCGGTAGGTATTCCTACATGAAGTTCATGCAAAGGATGGCAAAATCACCGCCCACTACAAGGGCGGAAAAATTCACCTGCAGTGCACAAGAAAAAACCCGCCCAACCGCCGGAGGAGAAGACTAGCACGCAAAATGAGGCAACAAGCATGGTCTTGGCAGACTTGTGATGTCATCAATAGTGTTTTTCATGCTTTTTGATGAAACTTCTCTTGGCTCTTTCGCTATAAATGCACAGACTTAGTCATTTTTTAGGGGATCTTCTTGACTTTTGTAAAGAGCACTGCTCTGCATTTTCTCCACCTGAATCAATAAAAATATAGTTTTTGCCTCCATCTTGGATTGATTTGTTGTGTATGCCCTGAGTATCATCTGTGTTTAGTCATTATCTTCCATGCTTTTATAGGTAATACCAACAGACCAGCTATCTACAGGGACCGGTTCTGTAGCTGAAAGGAGAAGAGCAATACTTGAGAAGGACAGAACAGAGTAAGTTGCTTGCAAGTGTGCATTCCACAGCACCTCGGTAAACCTTTGTGATGTATTTTCCATTATAGCCTCCCCCTTTGTCTTAGCAGCCTGATTCCTCTACTAGATGTGTAGAGTATACTTGCATTTCCCCTGATTCTGAGAGTGGATCTGGAAGGTCACTCATGTTTTTGGTGTATCACCTCTTTTAGAGTAGGCTGTTTGTTTTCATGCTTTTCTCTCTCTTTTCACCCCCCCAGTGTATACCTATGTACCTATATTTTGCATTACCTAAAACAAACAAGATACATCAGAGGGAACTAGCCCATATCTAGAGACTCCCCTCTCCTGCTTCACCGTCCCACAGGTGAGAGAGGGGTTTCCATGTTGCGGGGAGAGGGTAGGAATCTATGTTCCTACCGTTGGGTGCACTTTCCAGCGTCAACAATTTTGGCACGCCCGGTGGGACAATATTTTTTCAATGCAGTAGTATTTCAAGATTGATGCTGGTCCTGCTACAGTGATTTTTTAAAGATTTCTAGCATCTGGCGACTCCACTGGTAAGAGCTCAGTTCTTTATTTTTAAGACCAGTTACTTAACTTCTATGCCAAAAGTTACCACCAGGTCAGCTTCAAGAAGGGTCCCCTTTGAGTTCGTTGAACTACCTTTAAACTCTGCTAAAAGACTCAAGTTTGGAATAACTTGCCCTTATCCACTGATAAATCCTCCTAGACCTATTGCTAGGAACACCAACCCAGCTCAGCCACAAATACAATCTGTTCCAGCCATGGCCTTGCCTTTTGCAACTTTTTGTGGTGAAAGCCCTTTAAACCTCCCACGCTATGATCCGATCCCCGGAACAGCTCTAAAAAATGTGACTTCTTTTGATGGAGTGGGACCTATTACAGTTGTTGAGCATATCAAAAATATTGCATACCTTTGCAATATTCACAATGTAACAGAAGAAAATATTGCCATCAGACTGTTAGCCTTGTCTCTGAAAGGGAAAGCTCTCGACTGGTACGGCACCTTGCCTATGAATTCCATACATTCTTGGAATGAATTGGGCACTCGTTTAACTGATCATTTTGGGGAAAAAAGTGATGGCCTCTCTCTTGCTGAGCAGCTGACAACTATAAAGAGAGCTCCGCACGAGTATATGCAGGACTTCAATACGCGGTTTCAAAAGACTTGGGATAGAATTCCCATCCTGGTAAGGCCGACCCCCAGCTACGCTTTCTTGTACTATCTAAAATCATTGAATAGTGACATTGCTATGATGATCCAATCTATGGGGGGACACATGACATAGCCATTGCGGCTGAAAATTGCTTAATTCAAGCCGGGAAAATTGCCCCTAGGCCTCATATGCCACTTTTCCTAGAACCGCTGCCCCCAATTCAAGCAGTCACTCCCATAATTGCTCCCCTACCTGTCATTGAGAAGCCAACTGCTGTTCCATCCAATGAATTAAGTGAAGTTAAGGGCCTATTGCAGAGCATGTCAAATGAACTTGTTGCCTTTAAAAGGCAGCAAGCTCAAAGCCACAAGCCAAACCAGAGTTATCAAAATTATGGCCATGCCCCTAGACCCCCCTTTCAAAATTATAACCAAGGTCAGGGGTAGCTCACTACAACCAGGCCTTATCAAAATTATAACTCAGGCCCTCCTTCGTCATCTAAAGCCATGGTACCTACTCAGAACAATCTAGTGCAGGAGCAGCCAGGTTGTTCAAACATGGGACAAGGTCAAGAGCAAGCTGTCCACACGAATGACATGATGAATTTTTTCCAGAATTTGGAAAATTAGGGTGCTGATTTTTCTCAATTTTTTGAGTTCCTAGCTCAAACCAGCACAAGCAACAATCAGACTCAGCCAGATTCTACCCTGATAAATCACGAAGAGGGCGAGCTCTGTGCAATTAATCATGGGGGCGCTGCAGGCAATCATGATGATTGCATTGCGACCAATACGAGATTTAAAAGAAGAGCAGTTGGAGAAGTGCAAGCTTTCCCTCAGGCAACAGCGAATCCTCCACCACACCCTTTTCAAAGGGCCCCAATTTCCAGTGAGCCATCTATGCCCCCAGCTCCTCAGTCTAAAGCTCTAATCGGGATCAGCCCAAAGGAAAACATGAAAGGAGTCAGTCCCCAAGTTAATATAGTTGATCAAATGAAGAAATTGCATGTGAGCATTTCTCTATGGGATTCATTGTCTCTTCCAGGACAAAAGGAGGTATTGAAGAAAGAATTGCATGAGCTAGATCGCCAGGTCATCCCAACAGACACTAATAACGTCCTAATGATGAATGGGCAGCCTTCTGCTCCAGGTCAGGTAAGAAAAGAAGAAAAGACTCCCCATTTTTATGTATCTTTGATCATAGGGGATTTCTTAGTACATAATTGCATAATTGATAGCGGGGCCAACACTTTAGTAATGCCTAAATGCATTGCTGATAAGATGGGGTTAAAGTACGAAGCAATGAACAAAGGAGTCTTGCAACTAGATGGGACACCTACAAAGATAGTCGGAGTCCTGAAAGGATTGAGTTTAACATTGCATGCCTGCCTGACATTCTCAATCCCTCAAGATATAGTGGTAGTGGACGTTCCTCCATATTTTGCAATCTGTTTGTCTAGGGACTTTACGTCCAAGATAGGTGGTTATCTAGCAGCAAATTGGTCATACCTAGTTTTTAAAACCAAGTATGGGACCAAAGTGAAAATTGAATCCAAGCCACTCTACAAGGACCACCTAGAGCCCTATTCACCCAAGGCAGCGAATGTCAGTTACACTATCATTGATCCAGAAGACTCTCAAACAGACAAGTCCTCATCTTCTGCTCTTGAAGGAGTCGCAGATCTACTCTTGGATGAGTGGGGAAGTGATAACTTCAAGCACGATCCTTATAAGTTTATTGAGGAGGCAGACCTTGGCGTCTATTGCTTGCATGAAGAGAGTGTCATCATGCCCAATATAATGAAGGAAAATAAAGAAGATCTCAGCCTGTGGTAGCTATACTTCGATGGTTCCAGAAGCAAACTGGGCGCTGGTGGTGGGGCAATGTTAGTCTCCCCTTCTAAAGAAAGGTACTTTTTAGCTTTTCGTTTCTAGTTCTCTTGCACATGTAACGTTGCAGAATATGAGTCTTTGATTCATGGACTTGAGTGGGCAAGAAAGAGAGGGATCAAAAAATTGCAAATCCTGGGGGACAGTGAACTAATAGTGAACCAAATCAGAGGCCTGAACCTGACCAAGAACTCCTTACTGAAATCTTACAAGCACAGAGTCTGGGACTTGATGGAGGATTTCCTTGCTCTTAACATTACCTCTATCCCCAGGGAACAAAATAAGCAAGCTGACAAATTGGCAGCTGTTGGTGCCCAATTTGATGTTTCAAAAGAGATAAGCAGGGGTTGTGGTTTGTGCCATTTAAAAGTGGTGGTCCGGCCTTCAATTATAGACAATGTTACAAATTGGCAGGTCTTCGAAAGTGACCAGCAGATAGTTCTTTTCCTACAGGAAGAAGCCGAGTTTGTGGTCCACAATCAAGCAAAATTGCAATAGCAATATGGAAATCAGATTGTTCAATTGAAGAACAATAAACTCCCTAAGGGTCTGGTCACACTTGAAAGTATTTTCAATGGAGAGGACCAACTAAGAGATGACAAAGCATGCATCACTACCAGAGAGGAGAATTATGAAAAAGTAGAAATCTTCAAGGACAAGTTGCTGGCGCTTGGCAAGGTCTGCACGTTTCAAGAAAGACAAGCTTTCATTCTGCTGTGCCAGGAGTTCACCGATATTTTTGCCTGGAATTATAGCGACTTGAAAGGCTTCGATCCAAGGCTCACCCAACACACCATTGAATTAGATGAAGGCACAAAACCAGTCACACAAAAGTAGAGACCTGTTAACCCGATGGTCAAGCTCCTTATGCAGAAAGAATTGGCCAAGTTGATTGAGTCTGGCATTATATTTCTGATCAAACATTCCTCATGGTTGGCTAATTTGGTTCCATTTAGAAAGAAAAATGGGGAGATCAGGCTGTGCGTCGACATCAGAGACCTTAATAAAGTCTCTTTAAAGGATCATTATCCCCTTCCAAACATGGAGCAGATCCTCCAAAAAGTAACTGGTTCCAAACGCTTCTCCATCCTGGATGGCTATTCGAGATATAATCAGATTCTGGTGCGTGACTGCGACCAATACAAAACAGCCTTCACCACCAAATGGGGAACGTTTGCCTACCAGAAGATGCCTTTCAGGCTATCCAATGCCGGTGCTACCTTCCAGCGAGCCATGGACATGGCTTTCAGTGGTTTGATAAATAGGAACGTGCTGGTGTACCTCGATGATATAACAGTTTTCTCCAAAGAGGCAGGACAGCATATGAAGCACCTCAGGGAGATTTTTGAGAGGTGTAGGGAATTTGGCATCTCCCTAAATCCAAAGAAATGTGTATTTGTGGTTCATGAGGGGAAACTTATTGGCCATATTGTGTCCAAGGAAGGTTTGTCTATTGACCCAGAGAGAGTCCGCTCCATTCTAGAGATGTCCCTACCAAAGCACAAGAAAGCCCTGTAGAGTTTCTTTGGCCAGATAAATTTCATTCGGAGGTTCATTCTGAATTTTGCTGAAATAGTTAAACCCCTAACCTCCTTGCTAAAGAAGGGTGAAGAATTCAAATGGACAATGCCAAGAAAGGACAGCTTTGAAGCTATCAAACAGGCTTTGAACCAGGCTCCCGCTCTAATCAGCCCTGACTTCAATAAAGACCTCAATCTCTATACCTTCAGCAACAGAGAAGTAATATCTGCCATGCTTACCCAAGCAAACAGTGATAACCTCGAGCAACCACTCGCCTTCTTTAGCCAAGGGTTAGAGGATTTTGAAATCAAGTACACCTACGTAGAAAAGCAAGTTCTGGCAGTGGTGCGTAGTTTAAAGAAATTTAGATATATGTTGTCAAATAGCAAGATCCATCTCATGGTTCCACATCTTAGTGTCAAGGATTTTCTGACCAATCAAGACTTAAACGAGAAGAGAGCGGGATGGATCACCAAGGTGATGGAGTATGACATAGATATCAAGATCGCCAAGTTGGTGAGAGGAAGGGGCCTATGTGAACAGCTAGCCACAGATTTGATACAAAAGGATGAAGATAGCTTGCTGATCCATGACGCAGCCACCGCAGAAGAACCAGTTGTCATAAGAGATTGGACACTGGACATGAGGCATTTCCTTCTTATGGGCGAATGTCCACAGGTTCTCAGTAGGGCCGAAAGAAGGTATTTTAAACTTCAGTCCCTTCCCTATGTTTTGATTGATGGAGTATTATTTAAGAAGGATCTCTCTGGGGTTCTCCTGAGATGCATTGACTCCAGTCAGACCGACAAGGTTTTGACTGAGTTTCACAATGGGCCAGCAGGTGGACATTTCACCCCTAAGACCACAGTAGCAAAAATAATGAGAGCTAGCTATTTCTGGCCCACTCTCTTCAAGGATACCCATGCCTGGGTAAGGAAGTGTCAGAAGTGTGCACTCTTTGACGGAAAGCGGCGATTGGCTGCCATGCCCCTACAACCCATTCAAGTTGAACAACCATTCATGCAGTGGGGCCTGGATTTCATAAGGATGATCAATCCTCCCTCTAGCGCCAGACACAAGTGGGTCCTGACTGCTACAGATTATTTCACCAGGTGGGTGGAAGCCATTGCTTTGAAGGAAGTGAATGAAAGCGCAGTCTTGGATTTTTATGAGGACTTAGTGACACGTTTTGGGGTCCCAGCCACTATAATCACAAATAATGCCTTGGATTTTTTGGGAACCAAAACTAGTGAATGGGTGCTAAGGTATGGTATATACCTCAGCACTTCATCAAATTACTACTCGCAGGGGAATGGACTAGCTGAGTCCACTAACAAAAATTTGATCAAGATTATAAAGAGGACCATGGAAGAAAATTAGAGAACTTGGCATGCCAAGTTGAAAATAGCTCTATGGGCCGATCGAATCACTCTGAAAAGATTAATCGGAAATTCTCCATATATGCTTGTGTATGGAAGGGAAGCAAGGCTTCCTATCTCACTCGAATTGCCAGTGCTGGACCTCACACATCAGCTACAGCTAGAAGAAGGAAGCAGCATGGAGGTCAGATTGTGTGAACTAATGGAGCTCCAGGAGGTAAGGAACTAGGCCATGGTCTCTATGATCAGTCGCCAGCATCAGGTGAAAAGGCATTTTGACAAGAAGTCTTCATCAAAAAATTTCACCGAAGGAGACATTGTATTAAAATGGGACGAAGATAGAGCTAAGCCCAAAAAACATGCAAAATTTGATGCCCTCTAGAGTGGTCCTTACATGATTACTCAGTGCAAGCAGCATAATGCTTTCCAGCTCTCCAAGTTGGATGGTGAAGAATTGCGTATCCCAGTCAATGAGATACACCTGAAGCATTATCACTAAATTTTTTGGTTTGGCTGTACATAGTTTCCCTTGTTTTCTTCCCTGTTTTCCCTAAGTGCAGTTTACACAGTTAGTTGTTTTTAGTCTTGTGTGTTTCCCTTTGTAGTGGGGGTAAATGTTGTATTTTTGATTTCAGAATCTTCAAAGCTGTTGTGAACTCACTTCAAAGTCACCATCAGACTCCGCACCCAATGGATATGTAAGGCAACTAGGTTCTAAGCATAGCAGGCATGCTTCCCCCGTGAGTCGCCAATTTGTTGACCCAATTTTGCCCCTCAGGCAAAATCTTGGTCACCTCCTACACCTGCTTCACAGGGCCAGTCATTTTAGGTTGCAAGGTCCACTTTTAGGTTTCGACAGCGCCATTGCAAAGAATAGGTAGTGAAAGATAGAATCTCTGAACATTCATGCAAAGAGAGAAGAAGGGAAAAAATGGAGCGTTCAACACTTAGTCAAAAAAGAGGCAGAAAAAATGCAGAGGGCGGCAAAATCACCACCCACTACAAAGGTGGGTAAAATGAGCCCACTTACAAACATGCAGAGGGTGGCAAATTCGCCACCCATAATAGAAAAGGAAAGACGTCGGCCGACGTCGACAATACTGCCATCGTCGGCACCTTACAGAGACTGACGTCGGTAGAACCGCCGATGTCAGCAACACAAAGGCAGGTGCAAAAGTTGAAAAAGCCTGCCTATGGTAGCAAATTGAAAAAGCCCACCTATGGCAGTGAATTGAAAAAATCCTGCCTATGGTGGCGAATTGAAAAAGCCCACCTATGGCGGCGAATTGAAAAAAGCCCGCCCTATGGCGGCAAAATTGAAAACCCTGCCCGATGGCAGGGAAATTGAAAGGGCCACCCACAACACAATTCTACTGACATCGACAGCTTAGAGGAACTGACGTCGGCAATACTACCGCCATCGGCAGCTTATCGGCCAATGTCGGCAGGTATTCCTACATGAAGTTCATGCAAAGGGTGGTAGAATCGCTGCCCACTGCAAGGGCGGCAAAATTCACCTGCAGTGCACAAGAAAAAACCCGCCCAGCCGCCGGAGGAGAAGACCAGCATGCAAAACGAGGCAACAAGCATGGTCTTGGTAGACTTGTGATGTCATCAATAGTAATTTTCACGCTTTTCAATGAAACTTCTCTTGGCTCTTCCGCTATAAATGCACAGACTTAGTCATTTTTTGGGGGATCTTCCTGACTTTTGTAAAGAGCACTGCTCTGCATTTTCTCCACCTGAATCAATAAAAATATAGTTTTTGCCTCCATCTTGGATTGATTTGCTGTGTATGCCCTGAGTATCATCTGTGTTTAGTCATTATCTTCCATGCTTTCACAGGTAATACCAATAGACCAGCTATCTACAGGGACCGGTTCTGCAGCTGAAAGGAGAAGAGCAATACTTGAGAAGGATAGAACAGAGTAAGTTGCTTGCAAGCGTGCATTCCACAGCACCTCAGTAAACCTCTATGACGTATTTTCCATTATAGCCTCCCCCTTTGTCTTAGCAGCCTGATTCCTCTACCAGATGTGTAGAGTATACTTGCATTTCCCCTGATTCTGAGAGTGGATCTGGAAGGTCACTCATGTTTTTGGTGTATCACCTCTTTTAGAGTAGGCTGTTTGTTTTCATGCTTTTCTCTCTCTTTTCACCCCCCCAGTGTATACCTATATACCTATATTTTGCATTAGCTAAAACAAACAAGATACATCAGAGGGAACTAGCCCATATCTAGAGACTCCCCTCTCCTGCTTCGTCATCCCACAGGTGAGAGAGGGGTTTCCATGTTGCGGGGAGAGGGCAGGAATCCATGTTCCTGCCGCTGGGTACACTTTCCAGCGTCAACAGTACCTAAGATTCATAATGAAAACTAAGGCTAATTATAATAAAGATAGAGTTAGTGTAGAAATAAATTCAAGATTATGGGCATTTTTTAGGGCCTATTTTATTCTCTAGGTCTTACCATGAAACTCACAAATTGAAAAACAAAGAGGTGTAAAACTAAAAAGAGACCCAAGGACCAATATTAGGTACTATGAATGATAATAGTAAACCCAAAGGTGTAGATATACCAAAGATAAGCTTTGATATCATAAAGAATTAGAAAATAACCAATATAAAAATTTAGGATGATACAATAGAATATAACTATGTATAATAAATAAATTATGTGAAAAAAAATGAAACTAGTAAGCATAACGCATGGTTAGCTCTTAAAATTTATTTAATTTGATTTTTTTATGATTTTTTATTGTGGAGGAAGATCGAGCATTGTAGAATGCCCCAAAGGGTAATTTGATGTAGGGATGGAATTACAAAATTCACCAAAGTATAAATTGATATCCATTCCAAGATGACACAAGATATGAAGTGAAATGTGGATGGGAATCACAAGATGCCCCAACATGTGATGTATAGTGAGGTGATGTTGTCTTATGATTGAAATTGAATTGTATTTTCTATCAATTACTATGTAGATGTCTTAAAACAATGATATTACTAGCTAGGGTAATTTTAGGATCTTGAGGAGTTGAAAGTAAATTATATTGTATGGTATTGTCAATGTCGATATATCCTAGTTAAATAATACTAAAATGAAATATATCATCCAATCTAATATAATCATGTGTAACTATATTGGATTTATATGTATTAGGCAAGCCAATATATTCATGTGAAAAAGAAATAGGTTGAACTATATTGGGTCAGTTGATACATTTAGGTGTAGTTGATAGTGTATAAATTGATTGTTTTGAGGAATTTAAAGATAAAATTTGACTTATAGAATAGGTCTAAGAGGTTTTATAATATATAGGGTCAAGATATTTTACAATTATCTTTGGGGTAAGCACTTGAATTAGGTGTTATTTAGGTTTATTTTATCTAATATGTTTAGAATTGATGGATTCCATAATACACTTCATGTTATTCATGTGGATAAATTTTTTCTCATTTTTACAAGAGTTAGGATTAATTGTGGTATGTAAAACATTAGAATTTGGGTTTGGAATCAAAGGATTGGAGATTGATTGTTAATTGGTTGTTAATGTTGAGTTTGATGTGATTGGTTTGACTAGGATTTAGAAGTTTTAAGATAGTTTTTATAGCATTCTTTGGTAATGTATTCATGGTTTAAGTCTGAATATAATAAGAAAGTAAAATAAAATATTTGAAGGTCAAAAATGATTCAATGAGAATGACCAACTATTGTGTGCAACCAACAAGATATATTAATATTGTATCATGGTAGGGGATACTTAGAAGGGTCAAAACTCATGGGTCAAGAAAGTGGTACTATTTTCTTGAATTAATTGAGACTTAATGGAGGGTGGGAAGGGGTTTCATAATTTTGAGTAGGATGTCCCATTTGAGATTGTTGGTTTGGCTTGGTTTGATAAATATTAGTGTTGATTGTATTGGATGATGTTGGTAAATATTCCTTACTTGTGTATTGAGATGGTTTGAATTGTCTCATAAGGAAGTCTTGTATTTTTTATTCATTGAAGGCCTCTTCTAAATTCTTAGGGGAGAACATCCAAAAAAATTATTGAAAAGAGGATTTTAGAGTCGTAGTAGATAATTTAAATATATATTCATCACTCATATTATGTTCTACTTTATGTGACAAATATTTTTATCATTTGGTGAAATCATGGGAAAATTCCTTAGGTGATTTCTTAGCATTAATGAAGTTTCTAAGGCTATTCTCAAGAATTTTGTTATGTTGGAATACCTTAACTATAGCATTGACTAAGTATTATATTCATGTAATGTAATGTATAGGAAGTTGATTTTACATTCTAACCCATATCTAACAAAGGTTTTGTTCAGAAGCTTGGTACTTTCAAAGGTGTTAGTTCTATTACATTCCTTATATACCAAAATCCTTATGATGTATAATCTCATAATATGTGATGGTTGTATAAATACTTCCAACATCCATAGACATAATAAAGGGATCTAGAAGTTTTTTTTTAATAATTTGAAATAGTTTGTTTCATGTTGGAGGTTGGGGGATAATATTTACATTGACATATCTAAGAGGAAGAGGAACATAATTTTAATTTTTTTGATGCATGATGACTTGAGGAGATTCATTATCAAATTTCAATATAGTATTTTTCATTTAAAGGATTGAATGTTACTAGAACCTTACATAAATGCCATCTGTTGAATAATTTGTACAAAGACATTAAATATCAAGAGAAGGATTGAAATTATTGATAAGATTTTGGTTAGAATTGTTAGGATTATTGGTAGGAGGATTACAAAAATTGGTGCTAATAATAGAACCATTATTGGTTGATCCAACCATTGTAGTAGATAGATTGATAAGACAATGACTCCCATTCTTATTTAGGGTATAAATAGTGTTATTTTCAAGTAATTTTATTGGGATTACTTATCTCAAGAATCAAAGAGATTTGAACCATATCACATTGTATTGTGTTAATACTTGGTGTTATTTTTATTGGTGTAGCAAGATGATTTTGAACATTATTTTTAATAGGTGGAACACAATGTGATATTTCAACCTATGATGTGGCTTTTTGGTGATTTTTTGACTTCTATGTTTGGAAGGATTAAAATAAGTGTATAACATATGGGTAGTATGGTTTTCATGATTTTTGTTTTCCTTTGATGATTTTTTGTATCTCCCATGTGATATGGGATAGATCAATATTGAGATTGAGGGAAATTACACCCTAAATAATTGCATTCAAGGGTTGAAGTGGGAGGGATAAAGGAGAAATCCATGTGTAATCTAAATGGGTTGAGGCTTCATAAAAATACCCTAAGAGGGGATATCATTGTAAAATTTTAAAAAGAATAGGAAGCATAAATAAATTTTTATAAAGAGTTATTTGTCAAATTTTTATCTATAAAAAACAAGATGTGTAAATGTGAGGAAAATCCAACTAGAGGTGAGATAGGATTCACATTAATTCATAAAAATGTATTAGGATAATGAATACAAAGTGAAGATAATAAAAATAAATAAATGTAAATGTGAATATAATACAACCAGGGGTGGGATAAGATTCATGTTGGGTTCACCTATGCATGGGATAGGATGACCTATATCTATCATCTTTCTCTTAATATACTAGGACTTGAATAAGGTCATAAAAATATAACCTACATATATTTTTAATGTGGTTAGGGACCTAGAATAACCATAGATGTGTTAGGGATCCAATTAATGAAAAGGAAAATCTAATTCAGGTTGCTAACCAAATATTGGAAATGGGAGCTCAAGTAAAGAAAGTAAGTAACAAAAATGTAAGCCCTACTGAAATAAAGGAACAGAAACGAATGGAAATAGAGGATTATATTGAAGAAGTTAGAAGCAGTCCTAAAAAGAACATAGAAGATTGGAGTGATAAAAGGCAGAATGATGAACCTACTAGATTGGCCAATTATAAAGCTGATGCTACTCTTCAATTCAATATATGGATGTATAAGGAGATAATGGAAATCAATAGGAAAATGGAAATAATGGAGGGTAAACAGGAGGCAGTTTGGAACAAAATCAATAACATGGAAAAGCAGATGAGGGATATTCCCATATAACTCAAAGATTATGAGAACAACCTAAGGGAACTCATAAAGGAAAGAAGAATAAAGATGGAGGAGGTAACCTCTAGCATTTGTGATACTGCTGTAAACATTGGAAAAAGAGCAAATGAGGAAATCAAAACTTTGGAGGGGCCTAGTAAGAGAACTAGACAAATCTCAAGAAAGAAAGTAATGCAAGAGGGATCTACGCAGGTGATTGCTGCCATCCAGGACATTGTTGTGAAAGGTAAGGAAGCAGTGAAGATGATATTGGAACTAGAAGAATAGTTCCTAGTTCTTTTAGTTGGTTCTGCTAGTTGGTTATGTTTTATGGTCTTGCTACCTAGTTTTTTGAACTTTTACTATGGAGTTTCCAAGTCTCTATAAAACCTGGGGGCTATCTTTGGTTGTTCATTTGTTAGCTTCAGGTCTTTGTATCTTGGTTTTGTTACTTCGGTGAAGTAGGCTTTAGGCTTGCCTATGGACGTTACTGTTTTATCTTTCTCCTTTTGTTTAGGGTTTCGGGGTCCCTTCAAAACTTATTTTTACCTTAATCTAAAACCATAGATGTATTAATGTGTATTATACACTAAAATTTTAAGAGGAAAGTATCCAAAATCCTAAGCCTATGACATGAGTTATATCTATTACTAGGACTCAATGTAGATAAGTTATTGTAATATTGATTTTAAATGGGTGTATCAAGGATATAATAAATATATTACATTTAAGGAACTAAAAAATAAGGGTAACCTAATCAAATATAGGTATAAACACTAAAATTATGAGAAAGTGAGTGGTGTAATGGTGAACCAATGGTTAGTCTATGCAACCTAAGGTGATAATGGCAAGCCTAAGAAAACTTTTATCTACACAAACTTATTCAGTATAAAGAGGAGCATATACAAGGATAAAAACACAATAAAAATATAAATAAGTAATAAAAATATAATATACTAAGTAAAAAAATGAAAAATATTAGTAATAGAGATACTTAAATTTGGGTGGACACGTTGATGCCTCAATACCCCACTTTGTCTTAAGTGGCACATTGATAGAGATGTTCTAAGTTAAATACCTCAAATCGTAAGTAGAATACCTACATATCCTTAGTTTGGGACTCCAAATACCATTTAATACTCATATTAATCTTTAAATACCATAAGTAAGAATATACCTCCAAGATAATACTTTAACCTCTAGCTCCTCCAAATAATACTTAGGAGTAGAAACGTGAGCGTAAGAAAAAAATATGAGTGTGTTATATCATTTAGGAATGAAGTAATACCCCTATATATATGGATCAAAACCCTAAAATTAATAAATTAAAATAGGCTAACTAAAATTTAGGAAAGGGTTAGATAACTATAAAAATAAATAATATATATACAATAAACAATTAAGTATTAGTTTTCATATAGATGTTGAGCTCTAGGAGTTATGATACAAATCCTAGGTTTTGGAGGGTCCTTCTAGATTTTAGACTTAGACATATTTTAAAGAGATGTCATAGGAGTTATAAAGGATATATAAAGGAACACATATATCATATATTACTAAGGTTTGATCTCACCCTATTCCAAGTGAACTCATTAAGATGTTTATTTAGGGAGAACAACGTGCCCATAGGCCCCTGCAAGATAAATTATAAATAAAGTGTTAGTGGAAATATTAGGTGTATATGCCTACCATAATTATTAGTAATACATTTTTATCCATGGAATCACCACTTAGAGATGATAATATTATAATTTAACCAATGATACCTACCTTACCTACTCATATATGTCTAAACAATTATTTATAAAATCTTATAGTAAATCATATCTAAGAACTTGAGTCATCCATAGTTTTACCATGATATACTCATACAAGTTCTTATTGAAAGGATACAGAGGATCCTTGAGCCTAGCATCAAAATATATTTCCTTGGGATGATGATTTTAGCTATTATACATCTGATGATTATTTCTTATTTTTAAAGTGACATGTCTAACTCCTTTAGTCTAGGATTTCACTTTATTGATGAGACCATCGATTAGCTATGTTGGCCTATCTCTAATCTTCATTGATATGTCATTATTTTACTATATTTTATTAGTATACATATCTTATTATTTATACAATTCATGCCTTTTTGAATCCTTTATTGAGTTGATGGTATTTATTCTATATTGTACATCTTTATAGTTGCCTTTAATTTTCACTCAATATTCTTCTAGTCACTTGATCTATGTTAATTGTAATGTTGCATTAGCCCTTGTCCATTGATTTTTTATCCCATTCCAAACACTTTCACAAAATTATTGATTATGAAAACTTATATATCTAGACCTTACTTCATAGAATGTCTTGATTTCTAAAATAAATTATAGGTTGTTCAAAATATTCCTCTTTGTATTCCTAATGGATTTCCCCCTTAGCATACATATTTTTATTTTTATCCAAATTATTCCCTTTGGATTTTATCTTTACTTGAATAAGTTTCTTCTTGTCTATTCCCCTTGGCTTTATTTGTATAGATATAACTACTTATTGTCAAAAATTATTAAAACACATAAACATTCAAAGGTAATTTTTGACTGATTCATATAATGTTACAGACATCTAAATTTTTTACAAGATCATTTACTTAGTGTTTTTTTAATTATTTACCATACTTGAATTAATTATCCTTAATTTCCTATTTTCATATTTTTTGTACCTACTTCAAACTTTATGTCAATTGTTTAATCTCATAAACATCTCTAAAGATTATTACAATTTATCTATTAGCTAAATATCACACATGTCCAAGTTGTGAATTTATATTTTACACTTTTATCTCTTTTCAAATTTTTAATCCATAAGAGTTTCCATAGTCAAATTCATTGGCCACTTTTTAGTTGATGAGTCTACCCAAGGCCTTTTATAGTCATTTTACCCTTTTCATTATCGTTCATAGAGTTGAGCTAGATGGGTAACTTATCCTATGCCATCTTATATATGTAAATTTGTATCAAGTCATATATATATATATATATATATATATATATATATATATATATATATATATATATATATTAAAAAAGAGGATAATCATAATGAGATATAATTCATCACATAGGGAGAATACCTATAACTAACATTAATAATTCCTCTTACTCTAAGATGATATTCATTTCCTATCATATTACATAATTGTTATGGAGTTTTATAGATTGGTCTATCCTTTCCCTCTTCTAAAAAATATATATTAGCTTTACATGTAGCTACATCATCACTTATAAGAGGAGGTTCAAAACTCTTGCTTGAGATATTCCATTTACACACACTCAAAACTATGCGGAGGTATAATTTTATATGTGTAATATGTAGTCTGAAACTCCATCTTAGTATCATGTTAAGTCAATAACAAAGAAATAAAAAATTAGAGATGTTACCTAATATCATAGATACTTCCTAATAAAAAAATAATGTGAGCACATAGAATAGATCCAAATCATATCGAATTATTATAGAAAGTGTAAACACTAAAATATTATTTATGTAGTACATTAGTTTTAGACACTTGGAAAATACCTATCATAGTTTTATCTTTTGGTTCTATACTTTCTCATTGCTAAAAGACTCATGTTCACTATCTCCTTATGCCTAATTTATTATGTGTTAGTCTAACCTTTATGATTCTAATGACTAGGCCTTCTATATTATGCAAAAATATTTAAAACCTATTTAATATTTCATTGTTAGTTCTGAGAATTTACTTATTTTATAGCTTCTAGACATTTTCATCCCAAACAAACACTTGCATTGATGCAAGTGTCCAAATTTCCTACAAAGTGTCCAGTGACCAAAATTCATCCAAGTTGAAAAAATAAATGTATCCTAAAATTTATCCTAAGTTCTTTAGTTTAAGATATTTACTAAATGGGTTGGTATATATACAAGATGAACCTTAATTTATTCTTCACCTAGTAAACACTTGAAACTGACAAGGTAACATACCAAGAAGCACTCAATAAAGAATTCAAGTGAGCAAACATGACCTATCCATCCCTATTTATATATCATTAATAAGATTAGTATTTCCATAGGTCTGAATAATTTGAAGAGTATCTCATGAGACATATTTTCTCAAGTTATAAGCAAGGACATTGTATGTATTTTCTTATCACACATTGCATATCAATGAATAAATAAGCTAACATGTAGGGGATAACTGCATAATTTTGAGGCCCTCTTCAGCTTATTATATATGTAGGTATGGCCCATTTATATATGGGTCTTTGGTGAATCTCAACATCATGATCCCACTTACATATTTTTCTCATAGTCACTCCAAGGGTGAAGAGCTAGAGTTTGATCATTTCATAAAGAGTAATAGCTAGTGTACATGATATAAAGACATCAAAAATAAAGGTGATAAAAAACCTAGAGACTTTAGTTTATCACATTCATATCTAGTTAGTGTTTCATATATAACACCTATGTCAAAGTTAGACACCTGCATTGATGTAACTTTCTAGATCTGATGCAAGCATCCAAGGCCATATAAAGAATATGTGTAGAATCTAGTGACTATTGTAGGACCATATTCCAGTTGAATTATAACATATTCCATATCATACCTTCATGTGCACATTAAACCAAGTATCATTTATTTATATTCCATTTTAATATATATCAATAGTTTTACTTTTATTTTTTTATCAATCTTAGTTATACAAATTTTGAATATTGTTTACTTGAGGTTACTATTGATTAGCTTGATCATTAGGTTAGTTCACCACCTTTATATAAAAATATAATATAGTCACCATAAACCTAGATACCCCACATATCTAAAATTTAGGGTTAAATATTTGGTTAACCTAACCATGGAGTCTTCCTTTTGAAAACATAGCTTAATCTAGGTTTCCATCCTCTTAAGGTTTTAGCTTGTTGTGATTGACTTTTATATATAAAACTTTACATTAGGGTTTCACCCTCCTCTAGTTTTAAATATTTATGTTCATACACTTAAAATCTTGTTTTTTGATTAGCATATTTTATCCTCCAAATAGATCCATTTTAAAATTATTCAGAGGTATTTTCTATTCAGGTTGGTATACTCAAAAACCTCTTTTTGTTCACCCAAGTTTGATATGAGATTCATTTTTTAAATTCAATAATTTTAGTAAATATGGAAATACAAGGTGAATGGTGTAATTATTTTATAATTAATTTATTTCTTTCATCAAAATTAAAAATTTATTCAAAAATCTTTCTCAGATCTTTGAAATAAATTCATGTTTTATCATAAGTTATAATTCTTTGTTAAGAATATTCTAGGGGTTTTCTTGTGAAGCATTCCACATTGGTTATCCTATTTCTAATTCATAATATATCAATTTTAAAATTGCTTGAGTTTTTCATAATTTAGTTAATATAAACAAAATTATTTTTTATTGACAAATAATTGTATAGATTTTGTGAATTTTTCATTTTACTATTTTTAGTAAATAAAAATCTATAGGATGTAGATTGTACTTTTATTTCCCTATTTTTATAGGTTTTTCTTATTTACTATATTTATTAAAAAAACTTTATCATATTTCCAAAAACCCTATTAATATTCTAAAATTTCTATATCCTTATTTTAAAAAATCTCACTAAGTTTTATTTAAGGTTTTCAACCTTCTAGGGTTATAAACTATAGTAATTATCTAGTGTTGATTTTTCCTATCATATTAGAATGCTAGGATTTGTATGTCTCTTATTTATTTTTTCATATTAGTTTTTAAAAAAAATTAAATGGGTAAATAATAACTTCTTCATCCTCCTAACCCTAAGGAAGGTGATAGCTACCATCTTTCTAACCAAGTCCATGCTATCACTTATTCAAAGGGTAAGGTGGCCCATTCTATTATGCCAAAATAAGGTAACTAACAAAACCTTCTAAAAAAAATAGATGGTATGTGTATGCATGTTAAATATAAATTGCCTAGGGTTTGTGATTATGAAGCCCTCAAAAATAAAAACATCACTATGATAAAACTAATAGAAGAGTTGTAAAATCAAAATCAATCTTTTAGCTCAAAGTTCACATTATCATAAAATCATATTACACACCTATAGAATCCAAAATGTACCAGTGTTAATCATGTGTTTGTATATTCATATACCAATGTTATACCCAAAAAGGTTTAATATCTAAATGTAAAGCTACAATATAATACATCTAAAACAAGTGATTCAAATTTTATATTAAAGGCCAATAAGAGCCTAAGTGAAATCTTAAGATAAATGATTTGAAACAAAATGATTCACCTACCTCCTCTACATACTACAAGGAAATCAAAATACTATTTTTCATATCATAAAATGCATGGACATCATACAAATTATTGATTTTCTTTAAATAATAAAATAAAAAATACAAATCATAATGGTGATTCTATAATAGGTACATCAATCAAGAAACCAACTCACATTATGAGTACATCTCATAAAACATAAATTCCAAAACAAAAAATATGGGTACCAAAGGATAATTTATAACACAAAAAATTAAAAAATTAAAAACTATAACAAGAAAATATTCAAAAGGAAAATCTAGATTAATAAATATTATAAAAAGATCAAAATAAAAAGGAACAACTAATAAAGGAAATGCTACAAAAAGAGTAAGAATGGAAGTTGAAAAATCAAACTCAATATAAGAAAACAAACATTATTAAAATAGGGTTCCTAAAAAGGTATTTTTAAAATAAAGACATGATACAAAATCAAAGGATACAAATATGTTTTCGAAATATTTAAGCATCATATCTATTTCATGTATAGAAGAACAAATAGTTAAGTATAATACTACAAAGTATATGCTTTCATCCTCAAATAAATACATTAAGTCACAAATTACATATTTTCCCAATGTGAAAGTAAAGATACATGACTCTTTTATATTCCATAATGAGAGGAATTTTTTTTTAAATGATGAACATACTCAAGAGAAATAAAATTTTCAAGAAGGAAACTCCAATCTATGATGCAGTTGGTTTTTTATACATGGATGCTAAAAAGGCACATCACTAGTTCAAGAAGAACTTAATAATTTCCATGTCTACTATAATAATAATTACATTGATGATAATGATCCTAATAATACACAATATTGGTATTATCATGATGATACTGATTATGCAACATATGAATATGACACACATGATATAGAGCCTTCACATAGGCATATCCTTGATGGGTATATTGGATTATAGTATCACTTTTCCTTGTACATATCTTCATTGAATATCCTTCAAAATATTCCAAAAACATTCAAAAATACAAAAAAAAATCAATTTTCTTCTAATTTTTCTAGTTTTTTACACATATGTTGTTTTCTCCATGTTCATAAATATCATGTCATTCTTTTCTATATACACGTGTATTTCACACTTCATTTGAGTGTGATGCACATATGGATGTTGGGACTTCCCTCCACTCACATCCTAAGTACATTGGTGGAATCTAATTCATTGATCATGATACACCTAGGTTATATTATTCTATGATTACTTTCCATTATCATGTTTTAGATTCCCTACTTACACATGCCTATATCCATGCTTATACCTTTAACAGTGTAATTGATATGTTATTTATTTAATTTTTCCTTCTAACACATATTTTTAAGAAATATTATGCTAAGTTCATGTTAGTTGTTTATATTTTTCCTATTTTTAATTTTTACACTTCCTTGAGTGTGTTTATTGCTTGTTATTGTCATATATTGATTACTTGTTTGAGAATTTGAATATTTCCATTGGTTGTGGCTTTTTTGCCTTTGATTGAATATTTGGAAATTTTAATATGTAACTCTATATTGTATATGTACATTTGAATATGTCATTATATGCTCTATGGACGTTTTCCTAATTCATGTCCCTTCAATTGTGCAGTATTTGAACATGCCCTTTGTATGAGCTCTCTTTGGACCATTTTAATTTTTATTTACTTTTGAGTGCTATTTTGTGTCTATTTTATTGTATGTTAATCTTGTATTATTACTCTCTATATGTTTCCATGATCTATATCATGCTTATTAGGACTTGACATGATCACATACAATGTGCCTCAATGGTATATCTACCTAGACTTGTTACTCTTATATGCTACATGATCCATACATGACTTATATAGTTATCTTATCCTTTTGAGGTAAGGTATGTACCAAATTCTACTTCTCCTCACCTTAAAATGAGGGTCATATTAGTGGGGGGATGTCATTAAGGCATGACTTTCAAATTTTCATTATTTCATATTTCAGTGAGGGCATGTTAAAAAGGCATGATCTCCACACTTATTTAGTACTCAGCATCTCTAGATTATAGTGGGTGCATGATATGGAAACATGTTCACATTTACACATGTTCCCAAATTCCATAGATTCAGTGGGGGCATGCCATAGATGTTCTCCACACTTACACCAATTTTTAATTCACCATATTTCATACTTATGTTATTCAGATACATACTTGTGGAAGCATTTTATACATTGGCACTATTATTATAGAAATATTTCATCTTAAGACATATATAAGGTACATATGTCATGCAAAGAGCACCTAAAATTGTAAAATCAAATGAATTTTCATATTTTAAATACTATTATTGAGCCTATATATTATCGTAGTTGGTTTATATTTAAAAGGTTGAGTTTATTAAATCACCCAATATTACCAAATTTATAAGCTACATTTGATTAAATCATATAGCTTTACCAAAATTATAGGTTGGATTTGATTAAATCATCCACCCTCACTATATATATATATATATATATATATATATATATATATATATATATAGTGAGTTGCTTAAATTTATCACACTCACCAAATTATGCATATATCTAGGATGCACAATTGAGATGAAATAAGTTTAATGGCCATTACAACTCAAAATTACACAAAGGTTGGGGGCATGTGTCCTCCAACACACACACACACACACACACACACACACACACACACACACACACACACACACACACACACACACACACACACACACACACACACACACACACACACACACACACACACACACACACACACACACACTCTCTTGTAGGTTTGAAAGAGTTACATCCAGGATCACCAAATCAATGAATTACCATGGTGAAGTGATCATGTGAGTCAAACAAGCACATATAAAATTAATTGAAACCATCTATGAGAAAATATTGTAAAATCATTGGAGCAAAAAATGAATACTCCATTTAAATTTAGATTGATATTACACTAGCCTAGTGAACAGGAATATATAGAAAGAGTAAGGGGAGTGAAATCATATGAGAAACTAATGTGGAACTAAGTGTAACTCACTGTGGAACTCATAAGAGAGCTCATAGTGGCACTTGATTGAACTCAAGGTGTAAATCTAAGTGTAACTCACCCTCTCAACCACATAACCTCTTTAATACACCTAAGTAAGCTAAAGTTAAATGTCTAGGGATAATCCATTTAATAAATAAATGGAATAATAATTATCCTACACCAATACCCCCTAAGCATATCTTAGGTGGGAAAAAAAATAAAAAAATTGGTCCTAGGAATAAGGCCTGAAGATGTACCCACATATAATGCAACTCTAAAAAAAGTGGAGTAAAAGGAGAAAACCTCATGGGAAAAATCCTCTCCAAAAGAGATAAATACTAGTGAAGGTCTAAGAATCCTCAAAAATAAAATGTCCCAAAAGAGTATGAATAAAAAATGATTATGAAGAACACCACTTAAGCATGAATAATATACAAACAAATATTGAAGGATGAATGCTATAATGTTGAAATAAGAACCTCCTCTAAAATCAGGATGAAGATCAAGGTTAAGAATATAAAAAATGTACAAGTGTCCCTAATGACGCTATTTAAAAAATGATCAGATGTAAAACCAAGGTACAATCTAAAATTTGAAGATACATATGACACATAAATTTGCATGAGTGACCCCAACAACACTACTCAACCAATGCATGGAAAATTACAAGTCAAAAATATAGGTGTCAATAGTTTAAAGAAATTGATCAATTAAAGATGGAAGGTTTCATCCATAAAATATGAATGAAAGAGTGTATGTATTTTAAATATCCCATCTCACCAAAATTCATGGGTAACCAACCACTGCATCTGCCTAGTACATAAGAACAAAAATTAGATACATAGATCACTCCAAATCAAAACTAAAGAAGCATTAGTACCAAAAATATGATACCCCCCCCTAATAAGGCTAAGAATGGAGAGGTATGATAGGTCCACTAAAACTATGTTTCATAATTTATTGCATGAGTAAGAATTAGCTACATCAAATGAGGCATTAAGAAGTACCAACAACTAAAAAAGGGTATGCAAACACAAGGCACACTCGGATGAAGGTATACAAGGTTATGATTTAAAATAAGAAAGATAACACAAAAAATCTCCCATGACACTTTATAAGTAGTTTGAGTATAAGAATGTCCCAATAAACACCAATTGAAAAATAAGGAAGACACTAGGCTTCACCAAAATAGCTCCAACAAGGAGATTATCAACCTATCAAAGAAGGCATCAATTATCATGAAAGATGCTATAAAAATAAAGGAGTGGAAATTTTTCTCTATAAGAGAAGGTAAGGCTCTAAGAAAGGGGCCTCGATGGATACATGACATAAACTACAAGTGTGTCAAGATGAAAATGCACAAACTTGAATAAAGCATGTTGTGGGTTGATGGAAGAGTGTGTAAAATGGCAAAAAAATCCATCATGTATGCAAAATCACACCTAAAATGATCAACTACCAAAAACAACAACCTATAAAAGCACATGCAAATGATATTAAAGTTAGCTAAAAATGTGTCCAAGTGAGCATTAAGTGCATTAATCAATATAAATAGTGTACACTTATAACAGGGATGTTGGGCACAACCAAAAATGCATCTACATGTGAGCAATTAGTACACAAAGTATAATGAAAAAAGTAGTAAGGTCTATAGCATAGGAAACCCCTTGAATATGACACTTTATAATTTTAATACATTTACAATAAAAATAGGACCAATGGGTGGGAAATTAAAAATAAGTCACTTTTACAAAAAAACACTCAATTTTGAGTAACCAATCAAAAGTTATTACAAAATCCATTTCCTATCATTAATGTCCTATTTTAATTAAATTTGGATAAAAAAAATTAAATACTCCAGGTATGCAAGGAAAACATAGCCTTGTAACCACTCTTTGGTTTATAATTGTCCTAATCTCATATTCAATGCTTCATAATGATGTATCCTTTCAAATAAAATTATCAAATTTCAAGATGGTTGTATCGACACACAAGTTTACTCCTAACCTTACTCTTATTACTCTCAATAATTTCAAATTATTTCAATTTAATATTTTATACACTGATTATATAATGTAACATGCTCTTGGTTTTGGGTGAGTCACCATAAAAACACTTAATTTAGGCCCATGCAAAGATAAGGTGTGTTATACATGCCCAAGAATGCATTTTTCCCTTTAAACTAATAATTTTATTATTATATTAAAGTGGGCCCAAATTTAAATACTAAAATCCTATTTATGTATTACTTTTGTCTTGTACACTTGTAAAATACCTATCATGGTTGTACCTTTCATTCATAGACCTTATCACTACTGAAATGCTTGTGTTCACTGTCTCTTTATGCCTAATTGTTTATCTTTTAGTCTAACCATTATTATCATAATTACCAAGCCTTCTATACTATGCAAAAATATCTAAACCTAATTATTATCCTTCACTACAATTTCTAAACTTACACCTATTTTCTAGATTATTTGACACTTGCATCCTATACAGACACATGCATCAATATAAGTGTCCACTTTTCCTACAAAGTGTTTAGTGCCCAAATGTCATCTATTTTTAAAAATAAATGTATCCTAAATTTTAACCTAAGTTATTTAATTTGAGATATTTATAAAAAGGATTAGTATGTATACAATATCAACCTTCATTCATTACTCACTTAACAAGGCAAAATACCAAGAAACACTGAATCAATCATTCAAGTGATAAAGCATGTCTTATTCATCCTTATTCTATATCAGTCATAGGATCAATATTTACACATGTCTGAAGCAATTGTAGAGTAGTTCATGATCCATATTAGCTAAGTTACAATCTAGGTCATTGTATGTGTTTACTTATAACACATTGAATCTTTATGCACACACAAGTCAGCATGTAAGGGAGAACTACATAAGTTTGAGGCCCTATTGATATTATTAACTATGTAAGGAATTCCTATGGATAGAGATTTCTTTAGGTAAGCTTGACATTTATCCCACTAAACCTTTTTTCCCATATTCACTCCAAGGGTGAATAGATAAGGTTTGATCTATTGACAAAGAGTGACAACCTATGCACATGATCATAAGACATTAGAACAAGGGTGGAAAAAACATAAAAGGATTTATTTGGTCACATCCAAATCTAGTTGATATTCCTTACAAGACACCTACATCAAATTTAGACACCTACATCAATGTAACTATCTAGATTTGATGCAAGTATATGTTGCCACAAAAATAAATTTTCTATAATTTGATAACTATTTTAGGATCATCTTCTAATAAACTTATAGCATGGTCTATATTAGACTTATAGTAAACTAGTTAAGTATAATTTGTTTTGAAATAATTACATCTATAAATAGATGTACTTTACTATTTTTAGCAATCTCAGTTGTATATATTCATAATATTATTTATCTATGTTTTATATTGATTGTCTTGATCATTAAGTTAGTTCACCACCTTTGTGTAAAAATATAATCTAATCCTCTTAACCCTATATACCCCACATATCTAAAATTTAGGGTTAAACATAAAACATAGATATAAAAATCCCATGTAGGTCAGACTTAATGTTCTTAAATAGACTTGACCCAAAAATATAGCTAGTAATGAGTTTACCCAAGTCAAACTCATAACATTTGATGAGTCTACATAAGATACTTAGATTTCATGCATAAGTTTCAAGTAGAATGCATAGTCATATTTCAGGTTTAGATTTCCAAAAGTAATCAAGGTGTGATCTTTCTAGCTCATTTACTCTTCTTTACATTGCACTTGTCATTTTTACGCTACACTTGATCTACCTTATTGAACTTGACACTAGAATAAATCTATTTTTGTTATTTAATATTTTATATGATTAGATATAGATTCATTGGTGAAATTAGTTATCCTTATTTTTCATAAAACTAAAATTAGGGTGAACATAAATGGTAAACCCCAAAATTTTATTTCATAACCTATGGTTTCCTAAACCTTCATCATCTTATGGTTTCATGGATGATTTTAGATATGATTTTTATATCTTCATCTTCCATTACATGTTTTTTCAAACCCTAGTTACCCTTTTTCCTTAAGCACCTACATTATTGAAAGGTTACTTAGGTTTTGGCCTTCTTATTTTCATCTCACCATATGTTGAATTTGGATAATATGAATTATGTTAATGCTTATATGATTGATATTGGTGCAAAAACATAACATCGTGTTGAAAAATACCAATTGACCTATTTAATGATAGTGACTATCCAATCTATGAAGATCCTATCCATGAATAATGAGTGATATATGTAAGTAGAAACCTTAAATTGATTTAAAACATAATTTAACATAACCCATGAAGTATAGAGAATTTATTTCACAAGCTAAAAAAAATGAAACAAAA
>JARHVA010003821.1:1005000-1022500 GCA_037957365.1 Torreya grandis | reverse complement strand
GATGATATTTAGAGAGGTGTGGCTAAGGAATCTACACCACCACTTATTTGTCTCTAATGGTAGTTGAGACATTCACACTCATCAACACATGGTTTAAATATTTATATATCCTTAGGTATTAATCAATCCATTTAATTCTTAAAATAATATCAAATGGCATCTTGGTTCACTTATTCTCAGGGGTATGTTTTTCCTCAACTTTTCAATTTCAAATAATTCAATGATATAAGTTGTTTTCAAAGTTTCTATCATGAATTAGAAATGATCTATACATGTTTCCTTTTAGATTTTGCATGGATAAATCTATATATTTTTGGCTTACCCATTAATATCAAGTGTGATTAAACACAAGTACCAAAGTTATTTTTATATCATTTCAACCTAGCATTATTAATACTAGTGTAAAAGAGGGGCACTAGTAGAAATCTAAATTTTGTATTAAACACTAAAAAATATCATTTTTAAATGTAATTTATATACATGACTTGTGAATACACATTTTACTCTTTTTCACACTTTTTTTATCTATTATCTAAACCAACCCAATTTTATATCACACATATTAGGATCGGCCTAGTCTATTTAGTAAAAATCCATAATCCTTAGAAAATTGTTATTATAATCTAGATAATTTATTTCCCTTTTTCGATAGTGTCAACAATAGTATAATACTTACCATAACCACATGTGTTTATCTTCTATCAATAGCATCCAAATACCCTTAACAAATAATTTTCAAATTCAAATGTCTCTGTTTGGTTGGCCTAAACATGTTTCATATGTCAATTATTGGGGTAAATACCAAAGAGTATATATAAATAAAAATCAATCCTAAGGTATTATTAACTTAGATATTACATTGAGAACCACTAGAAACTTGATAACTATACTCACACTTTCTTGAGACATTACCACAAAAAATATACACATTTGAAAACTCTTTAACGGAGCAACCATAAATCCAAGTCTAAAAATTAATGTAAGGCCAAAAGTTACATGTTTTCAAATTTCAAAATTTGAACCTGCATTATATTCTAGTATGAACATGATGGTGTGTGTGCACACACACCCTTAGGTGACATAACTATGTATAGTTTAAGCTTTCTTCTTAGTATTAGAATGTAGTAAACTCAAAATTAATAAATGAGGAGTGGTTGGTTCCATCCAACCTATTTTTATAACCCATTTTTGTAATTCAATATTGTGTCAAAATTGAAGCTAGGGTTTCAATTAAAATAGAGGAAAAATAAAATTTTGGGCACATGATCGAGGACAAGTGAACACACAAAAAAAATATACAAAACCAAGCATAGTGATTATCATAGAATATAATGGAAAAATCAACCTAGATGGTATAGGTATATAAAGGATAAAATTAGTTTCTACATGGGAGGTTTTGAGATTCTAAGTCATGATCCAAATAGTCATAGATCTAATATAAATAATTTTCTAGACCAATAATGTAGGTAACAAATAATTTAAAGTTGAAAATCAGCTAAGTGATTATATTCTCTTGTCTTGTAAATTTTATATATGGTAAGTGAAATATCAATATCTTTTTTATATTCATTTTTTTATGGTGAATGGTATTTTACATAATATGAATTTCAATCATTTTATGTTATTTAGATCACCTAAATATTAAAATAAATAAAAAGATTTTATCATTTTATAAAATTTTAGTAACATGAGTTATGGGCACTAAAAATTATCAAAAATGTGTTGATTATGATTAAGTGCTTGTCAAAATAAATTATTACCAGAATAAGTTTATTATTGTATTTGGGTAAAATGATAATAGATGTATTCAATTTTATGCTCTTTTTCAATTCAAAATTTTCAAATTTTAAATTCTTATAAATATTTACCATGAGTCATGACTACTTGTTATAATATGTACAGATATTTCAAGTACACCAAAAAAATCAAGTGTGAATGGATTACCTATCAAGATCTTATGTTAAAAACCCTTCACTATTCCCTAGGTAAGTGAAGGTAAACACTTCAATTAAGATTTATACTTTGATGTATGTGTGCATTCATTCATGATTTTCATAAACATAAATTTGGTTGAATAAAGTTTCCTTGGTGTGTTTTCCTCATTTACCATACTTGACTTAATTTTTATTATTCTCATATTTTAGGAATTTTTTCATACCCACTTTGAAATTTGTATTGGTATTTTAGTCTCATAAACATGTATAACACTTATTATAAAATATTTTTTATTTAAACATCAAACATTTCCATGTTGTGCCTCAATATGTGATCCCTTTATAACACTTTTCAAACTCATATGTCATATAAATTTTCCTTGGTCAAACTCATTAGTCACCTTTTAGATGACATGTGTAACCAGTGCCATTTTGTTGGTCCTTGTAGATTTTTATAATAAAATGCACTTTAATCATTATTTATTATCATTTTTGTAGTCAGCCTAGATGGGTACCTTGTCTTATGACACCTTATATATACAAATACATATAAAATAATTGAGAAAGATAAAAAAGAGGATAATGATAAGGATAAATTATTTCTTAATAGGGAGAATACCTAACACTAAGTTTCATCATTCATTTTAATTTGATATGAGCTTCATTTGCTATCATCTTACACACTTATGACATAGCTTCTACATTGGTATATCTTGACCCTCTTATACCAAATTAAGGTTTAGCTTTTTATGTGGATAAATCATCACTTATATGGAAGAGGAAATCAAAAACCTTTATCTGAGTTATTCTATCTACATGCACTCATTATTGTGTGGAGGTCTAATTTTGGCATGCATGATACATAGTTTTAAACCCCACCTTAATGGTTACTTGAATCCATAACCCTTTTTTTATGAGTGTTGCATTAATTATGTCAAGAAGAAATATATATATATATATATATATATATATGTATATATATATATATATGTATATATATATATATATGTATATATATATATATATATATATATGTATATATATATATATGTGTGTGTGTGTGTGTATATATATATATATATATATATATATATATATATATATATATATATATATATATATGTATGTATATATGTATATACATGTGTGTGTGTGTGTGTGTGTGTGTTTGTGTGTGTGTGTGTTATCATAGTTATGATATAACATGATATATCTAGGTTAGATAAAAAACTAGTGACATAAAGCACAAATCCATAAAATATGTGCTTGTAAGACTTGACAACCATAGATAGACTCGGTGCATGAATATACACAATGATGAGTCTACCTAGGTATAACTTGTATCAAGTAATGAGTTTGTCAAGAGACTCATATTTTGTATAAAAGTGGTAGAAAGTATACATAGTTATATTCTAGGATTAAATTTTTGTAAAAAATCAAAGTGCAATCATTCTAACTCATTTATTGTTATTTTCATTACATATTTAATGATTACACTAAACTTAAGATATATTTATAAATTTGAAACTAGAATAGATCTAATTTATATACTTTTCTATTATGTGCTTAGATATATTCATAAGTGTGATTTTAAATCCTTATTTTGTATATTTAATAAGAATTATAGTAAACATCCATATTCACATATGATAAAGATTTTACATATACATGTTACATATGATAATGAACTTTTAGATATTATTTTTTTACCTTATTTTAGATAAACGTATCTTAAGAAAATAGAAATTCTGAATATTAAAAGTGTCTAAGATATTTCTAAGTGAAGCAAATATGAATACTATAAGTAAATATTCAATTATAATTTACTCTTTATAGAAATAACTAATAGTAGTAGTGTCACATATAGTTTCATCTATAGACTATCTAAAGCATTAATTATTGGATTATGTGGTTAATGATTTGTAGATTTGATATTTATTTCTAAGTTGGATTGGTATATATTATATGATTGACCAACTACATCAATTAATTTGTGATCAGTATCTTTGTTGATAGTTGGTGCATATGTTTATTATGCTTTATGATTAGGTGGACTAATTTCTTTAGCATATTACTTGCATTCAATAGTTTATTTATGATTATATGTTAATGATTATTATTATTCAAGAATATTACCTATTTATTTGATAAGGTGGTTGCAATACTATCCTTATCTCATAGTTATTTACGATGGAGAATATTAGTGGAGAAGGGAGTGTAGATATAAATAATGAGGGTAGAGATAAATCTCTATCAAACCCAAAAATACACCATGTTTAGTTATCTAAGTGAAACAAATATTACTTGCATATGTATGCTAATCCTTTGTTGTGTTATGACATCTTTTGCTTTACTATATCCGGTAGAAGCTTGTGTTTATTGATCTGATTTTGATTGTTTACCCATTTTTATCAGCTAGTTGCATTATGCTTTCATGACTTAACATAGTAAAATCATTCATTATGCTTTCAATTGATCTCATTTATCTATTATTTTATAATCATGACTATGTTTTACATAATAGAATTTGACTGGTAGTTATTTTAATGAAGTTGTTTGACTATTTAGACCTAATTTATCAAATTATCCTACTAGTGGTAAGGCATAACATTAATTTAGAGGAAAAATACCCCCAAAGAAAGTTGATTTATCTATTTTTTCAAAGCTTTAACCGTAAAGAATTTTTATTTACATAATTAAGTAAATAGTTTCATCATGAGATAGAAATGGAAATGGAAATAGATTTCCTTTGGAAGCTTCATGAATCTCTATCACATTATGACATTATATTTTCAAATGTCAAAATGAATCAAGAATGAAATTAGGGTATTATTTTGTTAATGTTATGATTTTGAGGGTTGACTTTACAAAGAGGTAATGGATATTATTTCATCTGCCATGCCTGGTAATGGAATTTTGACTGTGAGTTTATTGAAGATAGATTTGAGTGGAGAATTGAAGAAGGAGGTTTTATGATGGGTAGTTCATATAATAGGAGGAGGTTATTGGAGATCATTCAAGATTTACATGAATAGGAAGAAAATAATAAGAAGGGAGAAAAGGAAAAAGAGAGGACACCATGGTAGAAGATAAATAAGGGAGAAAGAGGAGACTCTATTATAGGTAAGGTGATATCATTCGTTCCCTACATTGAATATCAACTAGAAAAAATAACAAGGTCATTTTTCTTTCCATAATTATGAGTTTTAAAAAAAAAATGGCTTTTCCTGGTATAAGTTTTCTATATTAAATGTTTATGTGGAATGATTTATTTCATCAAAACTTTGAGTATAAACCCTATAACATTTAGGTCCATAAACTTAAGGATGGAAATTGGTTCCATCTTTAGGCCTATATAGTTGAGGGCCAAGTTTTATATATAGAAATTATTTAGTTTATGTGTTTGAAGCCTAGACATGGATGGTTTCTAATTCTTTTCTTTCTTTGAAACCCTTGATAAAATATTAGTTAAGGGATTTACTTTGAAAACTATAAGTTGGTACTCTCAATTTAGTTTTTTGTATCAAGGTTTTTATAGTATATGTAAAAGAAAAGAAAAAATCTAAGTTTTGTTATTTATATAACTAGGTTGGTAATTAGTTGGTATCAATTTCTCCATCAAATAATCATGAAACTTTGTACCCAGGAATGGGCTTATATATGAATAAAAACTTGATTTTAATTATGTGTAAATATTGTGACCAATCTTATAAAAGTATATAGTTGTAAGTTATGAGTGATAACCAGATTTTGATTATTCCTTTGTTGGTAATTTTTATAAAACTTGAGAAATTATAGAGTGACATAGAGGATAGATGGTTAATAATATAATTATATATATATATATATATATATACATACATATATATATATATATATACATATATATATATATATATATATATATATATATATATATATATATACATATATATATATATATATATATATATATATACATATATATACATATATATATATATATATGTATGTATGTATGTATGTATGTGTATATATGTATGTATACATAAATGTATGTATGTATATGTATGTATGTATGTATGTATGTATGTATGTATGTATATGTATGTATGTATGTATGTATGTGTGTGTGTGTGTGTGTGTGTGTGTGTGTGTGTGTGTGTGTGTGTGTGTGTGTGTGTGTGTGTGTGTGTGTGTGTGTGTGTGTGTGTGTGTGTGTGTGTGTGTGTGTGTGTGTGTGTGTGTGTCTATATATATACACATACATACATACACACACACACACACACACACATATATATATATATAGGTTAATTAATGCTTGTTTGTGCATATGTGTGTGCCAGAGTGAACTTTTATACTAAATATTCTAATTAGAAATGTTATTTCATAGTATGTCTTATTTTAGGGTGTTTGATCAAAGTTGTAAATAACTAGATGAATACATACATACATACATGTGTGTGTGTGTGTGTGTGTGTGTGTGTGTGTGTGTGTGTGTGTGTGTGTGTGTGTGTGCGTGTGTGTGTGTGTGTGTGTATGTGTGTATATATATGTATGTATGTATGTATATGTGTGTGTGTATATGTATGTATGTATGTATGTATATATATATATATATATATATATATATATATATATATATATATATATATATATATATGTATGTATGTATGTATGTATGTATGTATGTATGTATAGGTTAATCAATGTGTGTTTGTGCATATGTGTGTGCCAGAGTGAACTTTTATACTAAATATTCTAATTAGAAATGTTATTTCATAGTATGTCTTATTTTAGGGTGTTTGATCAAAGTTTTAAATAACTAGATGCCTATATGTGGACCATAGATGATTAATATATAGGTAGTTCATAAAAATGTTAAGATGTCTATTCAATATCAAATGTTACATAGCCCAAAGGAGTTATATTAAATCCTACACATAATAAATAAGGAGTTTTATTATGTTGATATGTAGAGTATAAACTTAACTATCTTCATAAGCTCATTTTATAACATAAAAATGTTATGTTTGATTATAGGTGTTGACTGGTAACTATGAGTAAAAAGTGAACTTTATATGAGATTTTTTGTTTGTATTAAACAAAGGAAAATTAATTTTCATTTTCTAAGATGATAGCAAACATAAATATATTTATGAATACCCTTTTCTCTAATTTTGTATCATTTTAAGGTCTTAATAAAAGAGTAAAGGGAGTAGATCTTGTATAAATAATATGACCAAAATATAATCTAGATTTAACATAGTTTCAGTGCATGATGTTATAAACAAATTCAAAATTGTGAAAGGGTATCTTGTAAAGGTTACTTGGGATTTGAGGAATATTTTGTAGACTGTATATTGACATGGGTTTTATACTTATATGCAAGTATGATTTTTTAAGGATATGTTAGAAATATAGGCATAAAATGACTTCATTATTGTTCTATTCTAATCAACATATCTATTATGAAATCAAGTGATTTAATAAACCTATGTTTCTATCTTGATGTTTAAGTGAATGGTATTAGATGGATTATTGATTAATGTTTGCTTACATCATTTATTGTTACATGATATTTATTGAATATTAAATTTGTACTATTCTAATTTTGAATCTTTATATGTAGAATATTATTGGATAACATAAGATATGTATATGAGTATGCTAGTGGGTGAATCATATACATATCCCTTGATATCATGTTAATTCATGATTCAATAATAGAGAGTTCTATGTGAATGAAATGGTTCAAATTCTTAAATTTAAATTCTATATTAAAAACTTTGGCCAAAGTAATGTTATACTTGAGACATTATAATTTTAGTGTACTTTTAGTTTACATATGTTTGTTGATATCATTAAGATAGATGAATAGATTTCATGGTCTATTTTATTTCTACATGTGATAATGTTAGTATATACATAGGTTCTAGTTGATTTCTTGATATCTGCATTGTTTGTATCTACCCCTCCATGAAGGTTAGAGCCACTCCCAAAGGGGAGGTGTGTGGGAGACTATTGGTCTGTGGTTGGAGATAAAGTATTTGGATGATGATCTCCCTCTATCATTTGCTTCAACCTTTGGGATTATCCTCAGGATATGAGATGGATCATGGAGCTATTTCAGTAGCTCATTTGTATTGTTGTACTCATTATTTTATATATTAGACATTATATTATATTAAACCTTATTATTTGATGGATATTCAATATTGTAGTGGTTTATAAATTATATATTATTCTAAAATTATAAACAATAGTCATTGTAAGCAAATTATGATTTATTTATGGATTCTATTAGTATTTATTGTACTTGATTCATTATATTATACTTTATTGATAGTTATTCAACTTATAAACTAGTTTATTGATTGAGTGCTAAATGGATTTGATTTAGCCAATGGGTTAATGTTATTACAATTTTTATTGATTTAGATTCATTTAGTTATCTAGTGATAAATAGATAGTTGTAAGTAATTTTTATACATAATTTCATGTGATAAAAAAATAGTGTAACTATTGGTTATTCCAGTGGAGTCTAACATTATGATATCAGAGCTAAAGGTTTATCTCTCAGACCTAATGAGTCCACTAACATAATTATATTATTCTCATTCTAGTGAGGATAATTGTATGAGGCAAATCGAGTAGAGAGGGAACCTCTAATAAAAACCTTTAAGTTAATCTTAATTAGTTAGTAGTAAAGTAAGCTACAAAATGTGATCATTTTATCACTATTTTGAATGATACTAGAGATAGAATAGAAGCTCTTGAGCAATAACTTCATGGACCAAAAAAGGAAGAGGAGTAGAAATTTTTAGAGGAACAACTTGAATATCATGAATTTCCTCAAGATCAAGGGCATGAGGAAGGTTTTCAAGTGATTAGAGCTCAAGTAGCTATAGATATTGAACATGACATGAAGAAAGTTAATCCATCCAAGTTTGATGGAATGGTTTTGGGTGATGGAGAATAAGCTTGGATCATATATATGGACAATTAATTTGATATTTAGAATTACTCTAAGGTGAATAAGGATGTCTAGGGAGATTACCAACTAGCTGGTGAAGCATTAGCTTGGTGGGCCAACAAAAAGATTAAGATTAATCTAGATTCTACTACCACCACATGGGAGAAATTTGATATTATTTTTAGAGTACGGTGGTTACCTCATCTCTATTTTGACCATAAATTGATAAATTTCTATAACCTAAGGCAAACAGATTTGTCAATGAATGAATACTAGGAGCGGTTTACAAAGCTCTTGAAATATGTTCTAGAGTATCATAAAGATGATCATTTCTAAATTAGGATCATTATGGGCCTAAAAATAAAAATGTATTGTGAAGTGGATACACATAGACAATTCAACATGGATTAGGGCTTTGAAAAGGTAGTTAAGTAAGAACAAAAGTTGAAATCACTGATAGAGGTTAAAGAGAAGTACAATAAAAAGTATGGTAGTTCTAAGACACCCTTCAAAAAGAAGAACTAGAAACATAATGGTAATTCTAATAATTAGTTCAAGAGTGAAAATTTAATATTTGGGAATGCTTATAAGAATAGGAAACTAGGAGGTAATTTCAAATAAGGATTCAAGGGTGTAAATTAGGGTGAGGGGAAGGGTCCACCAAGTGGATGTTTCACTTTTGGAGGAGGCCATTATACCAAAGATTGTCCTTGATGGAAAATAAATGGAAAGAATAAGAATTAAACCTATTTTCTTAGAAAGGAAACTTCCAACATCATATACATGTAGTAGTGGGTAATTAACAAGTTGAATTTCAACCCTCTCCGATTGAAGTATTAAGTACTACATTTATTCATCCAATAAATATTTTAATTAATATAAAAGATATTAAATGGTTTATTTATTATAAAATGCTAAGTAAATTATCTAATAAATGTATATTTATGGAAAATTAATGGTCAATATAGTATGGGAATTAATCTAGGTTCAAGGTTGACAGATGTCATGTTGAGGCTAAAATTAAGTTGCCAAATTCACTATGGTTATTGATCTTTATGCAGCACCACTAGTTTCAAGTTGATCTTTTTGATCTTATGGATAATATGATGTGGAATAACATAAAATTTGGTCAATATTATATTATGTCATAGGATGTATTATATGTCTTTTGATGTTATTCCATATCATATTAGCCTTGGTCAATTAATCTTTTAATACATTTATCATTTTGAGTCATTTTGGGGGTCATAAATCAGAATTAAATGAGTTGTATAGATTCCTAGGGAAATTTTAAGGTTAAAAATTTGTGATTTAATGGCCCATGTGTCCTCATATGTATTAATAAACTATTGGTAACTAAAAGTGGTAGGTTCTTTAGAAGAAAGGGCAAATTTCTTAGGAAAAGAGAAGAGTTTGGCACTTGTACGACCCATGGGGAAGAGTTTCACATGGGATAAATTCATATAATGAATATTCATCTTCCTTATATCCATCTCAATTATTTACACACTTTGGAATTTCTAAAAAAGGTCCAAAACCATTATGTTCCTTTTTCACCCTTGTAGACACATAGAACCAGTCTGCAAGTTTGTACTTGGTATAACTAGCAAGGGAAGTTTAAAATAAAATGCCTTGGTGAGGTGAAATTAAACTAAAAAGGATTAATTTCCATAAAAATATTTCAAATAATTGTGGCTTGTTATTTATGAACCATTCTCATCAAGTTGATTGTGTTTTTATGATTACTACTTCATGCACCCTATAGGTTTTTCTCCATTTTGGGTAAGTCCATACAAACTAGTTGGTGATGTTTAATTAAAAGTATGTGGGATCTATTTTCATATGATATAAATTTTTATTTTCATGTTTCATGGTTTTTGGATGAGCAGGTCATCTCATGTTACAAAGGGGTGTCACCATGTGAAGTCTTGGTCAGGTTGCCTTGTTTGTAGATGTTTGGTTCTATGAAAGGGTATCATGTGAGTAATATATAGGTTTTAACATGTATCAATTACATATTTATAATCTAAAATTCATGTTTAAGTCTCATAACATCGTGCTTGGATCTAACTTTTAGTCTTTGTCATGCCCACATCCAACTCTTTACCCTTTCTTACTTGCAATCATGTGTATGAAACTATCTATCATTTTTAAGTAGGTGTATTAGAGGTATAAATATATTTTATATGTATTTATAATTGGGATAAAATAATTTATATTCCCTAAAAATTTTAAAAATAATACTATTGCAGTCATGTGGAATATATGCTCACAGTCACCATGAACATGCTTACTTATAGGTGCTTGGAAGATAAATTTACATTAAATAAGATGTTTTGACACTTATTTCAGATCCTTAGAGTTTTAAGAGTCCATTTTAAATATTTTAAATAGGTTTAAAAGTCATTAAGGGACTGCATCACTTTTTCATTATTTGAAATTTCCTTACTGCCTGTGTATGTGTAAATATCCACCTATAGGTGGCTTGATAGATATTTAGAAGTGATTATATAGAGAACATGAGATAGGTTGAGAAAATTTTTGATTACCTATCATGTGGTGAAGTATAAAATACCTTATTTGAGGTGTGATATTGACAAATTTAGTAGTGATAATCTCCCTAAGACCCAATGACTATATTCAGGGCTTCTATCCCTAAAATGAGAAAATAAAGCACTTATTGGTTTTATGGATAGTATATAACATGGTTTCAAAGACTTTAAATTCTTATAAATGACCAAACCATTCATATATATCATATAGAAGAGTTATAAAAAAATTTAAGGGTAGAATGTTAGTGGAAGGAAGTAATTTGAAAGCTCAAAGTTGCCTTTTTAGACACTAAACTCTAGCAATAATATCTACAAAAATTGAGTCCTTGAGTAACATTATTTTCCAAGTTGGCAGTCAAAATCATGTTTTCATCTTTAAACAAAATTATTATCTGAAAAGGAATTTCAAGGAGTAGAAAGGTCACCTAAATAGAATGATACATTGTGTTTTGTTTCTTATACACACCTTTAGTTTGTACATAGGCCTGGGCAAGCACCTTTAACCAACCAAAGGTGGAAGTTTGAAAAGGTGTTTTCCTTCTAATGAACCTAGGTGAATATTAACCTAGAGTATATTATGAAAATTTTTGAACATTTACACCAATAAGGAGAGGTTATAATGTTAATTTTTTATCATAGAAACACCTTTAGATGTCCTTCTCATGAAAATAAGCACCTATAGTTGAATGTGAGTTCTATGTCATCCATGAGAAGGACTTAGACATGGAAACATAAATATTATTTTATGGAATATTTTTATAATTATCTCGTGAGGTAAAAATGTTTTTTATCCTTTTTAATAATAATTTTCACATACAAGATGTCACTCTCCCCAACATAGTTGATTGTGTTTGACTAAGACAACATGTGAGCTTGTTTGATAGTATAAGTATTGGTAGTGTATATGGAAGTGAAAAATGGGTCCAAACAGGTGTGAAATGAACCTAAGGGATGATATAAAGGTTTAAAACATCTAATTCAATATTTATTCATTAAATATAACCTATGGATGTCCCCTTTAAAAGCAAAACATAGTTAGGCAAGGTAACACAATCTTAACCAGGCAAACAGTGTGAGGGACATGTGAGAGGTAGGAAGGATGAATGAAGGATATAAAAAATTCATCACAACTATAATAACATAATTAAATTATCATGATTTAAAAAAAGAAAATAAATGAGCTCTAAATAATCAAGGCACAACCCACATCTTGGAACCCTATACAATCTTCCTTCTTTAGAAGTCTGTTTGGTTTTTTGAAGAATTAGTAGGTTGTATGACATAACCAAGAGCTCAATTTTTGTATAAATAATATTAATGACTTGTATAATATATTAAAAATATAAATTTTATTTTATAAATAGGGTAAGTTTCCTTTATTTTTCCTCATATAGAGGGAACTCCCCTTAAGCATAAAACCTATAATTTTAGAGAATAAGGTTGAACTATGAGACTAAAAGCTAAAGAGACATTTAAAAGAGTTGTGTGGAGTTTGATATCACCTAGGAAAATATGAATAAAATATCATAAAATAATTTAAATAAATAGGGGTGTCTAAAATGCTAAGTTTGCAATCAGACCTAATAGGCAGAATTAAGGCCTAGAAGCCAAATGGGGAGTCACTTTCACTTTTCACATGAGATACGACTTCTAACCTATTGGATAATGTTCATAAGGTCATTTAAAGTTAGTTTCATCTTACACCTTGTATAATAACCATCAAAAATCCATTTTGGGCTTCAAGGACAACTCAGGCCTACTAGACATGGTTAGGCCTAGTTTTTAAATGATCATTTTTTACCCTTAAAAAATATTTATAATGTATTAGAGAATGGTTATGGGGTCATAATAGAGGTAATAAAGCTTGTTTAGGGTAGATATGTTAAAAATAATTTATTTTTTATCTCAAAACTAATTTATACCTACAATAAATGGAAAGAACATCTCGATAGGCTAGTTTTGAATACTCACATCTTTCATGAAATTGTGTATGGATGCCAAAGGAGTTTATATGTGTTAGTATGGGTTTTAAATATCATTCTTGTGGAATTTTTTTTCAATTTGAATGCCAAGTTTTTATAAACAATGCTTAAGAGGTCAAACTATCTAAAACCCTTATAAGGACCTAATTGGGAAGATGAGGATGGTAAGATAATATAATGGAATAATGATTATTGGATTATATAGAAGACTCTCTCAATATACTCCCCATTAGGATTAGTTGTATGGAATTATAAGGATGGAGTGCAAAACAAGTTTTTTTTTATATTTTTATGCATTATACAGGTTGTTTGAGGTTTCAATATATTAAAATCACATGGAATGGAATATTAATACTTGATATAACTCACCATGTCAATTTCATGCCTTGAAATAACTCCTAAGAACCTAAAATAGCTACTTCATCTCAGCCAGTCAAAACTAGCATAGCAACCAAGCTAGTGAGAAGGGTAGAAAACATTAAGTAAACTAATTTTAAGGTGTGATTGATGCATATAAGTCCATTAGGGGTATTTATAGGTTTCATAAAATACCTAAAATGTATTTTCATGTAAAAATGATGCCTTTTTGGATGCCAAGTGTGTAGGGTACATGAAGGAAGAGTTTTTTAGACTGTAGATGATTATGGCTCATTCCTAGATGATTCCAAATGATCAAGACTATAACCAATACATGGATAGTCATTTATGAAATATTTCCCCTTCATTCCAATGATCATACCTATCCCTAATCAGTGCTAGGATGTTCAAATAGGTATAAATCATGAAGGTAGTTTTTTGAGCCAGAATGAGAACTTTCATGCCACTTTGTAAGAGTTTCATGACTTGGAGAGCCACTTATTCCTTGTAACCTTACATGGTTCATCTCACATCCTATTCTCATGAAAAATTAACTCATTTTCTTAGATCATGCACAAGTTTCCTTATGACCTTTTTACTTCTCTCTTCTCCTCTCTCTCTCTCAAGTTTTATAAGAACTAGTGATTTTGGACTTGTGCAAAAGAGAGGAGAAGAGAGAAGTCTAAAAGTCACAAGGTAAATCATTTTTCATAAGAGATAACTCTCATTTCCTTAGCATGATTTTTAATTCTATCATCTATTTGTAGTTAGAAATCTTCTTCTTGTAAGGCATGTGAAGTGTACTTGGAAGTGTCAAGGTTGAGTGAGTTAGTCTATTCGCTAGTGTCATTCCAAGCCTCTTATCTAGTTATCCTAGCCTAAAAATTCATCCATAACCTCATAATGTAACATTTATGTCAGAATGTTTAGATTATAGAAGTTTATGTATGGTTAGTCTCTTGGTTTCATGTGTAACATGCAGCTAGTTAGAAGTCATCAACTTATATGGTGTATCACCTCCCTTAGGATAGTTTGCTTTCATTTTTCTCTCTCCCTTACCCCCCTAAAGTTTAGGTGTAATAGTGATCCAAAGTGGTACATCAATGGAGATATCCATACCTAGATATTTACATCATATTTAGGTTACCCACAAGCCTAGAGGTGTTTTAATTATGCTACTTGGATGAGGAGAGCTGAGACATATCTTCAAAGGGTAAAAATGCAAGTGAAAATAAAAACTAAACACAAATCTAATGAAATTAGGAGTTAAATCTCAGACAAATTTCAGCCATCCAATTGAAGAAGGCTCAATTTAAGGGAGGTCAATCTTTTTTAGTCAAAATGGATGAATTTGTTAAACTTCAGGATCCTAATTTGTAATATTATCCCTTTCTACAAGAATTTTAAGATGTTTTTCCAAAATAATTACTAGGTTTTCCTCCAAAAGGGGAATTTTATTTATCAATTGATATCATTCTAAGATCATAACTATAATCTAAGATACCTTATAAAATGATAGAAACTGAGTTAGTTGAGTTGAAGGCAAAATTTTAGGAGATGTTTGCAAAAGGTTTTTTCATCCAAGTATTTCACCATGGGGTGTACCTATAGTATTTATCAAGATTAAGGATAAAACCCCTTGATTTTACATCGACTAACACATACTTAATAAGGCAACAATAAATAATATTTATCTATTGCCTTACATTGATGATATTGTTTATCAAATGTGTGGTGTTATAGTATTTTCAAATATTCATCTTCATGATGGATATAATTAGTTGAATATTCGAGAGGAAGATATTCCAATAATAGATTTTAAAACTTATTATGAGCATTACGAGTTCATAATAATTCCTTTTGGGTTAATAAATTCACCTGTAGCATTCATAAATCTCATGAATAGTGTGTTTAGAGATTATCTTGATTAGGTTTTTATAGTATTTTAGATGACATCCTCATCTTTTTAAAGAATGAAGAAGAGCATATCAATCACTTGTGACTAGTTTTTCAAGATTTATGGAAGTAAAAACTTTATGGGAAGTTTTTCAAGTGTGACTTATTTTAAATAAGATTATAGTACCTGGTACACATAATCTTCATAGAGGGAATTTTAGTTGATCTAGTAAAATTTAGGGCCATCATGGATTGGCCAACAGCCAAAAATGTGCATAAGGTGCATAGTTTCATAGGATTAGTAACATACCATAAGTAGTTTGTACCAAATTTATCTTAAATAGCTAACCCAAATTACCTCTCTTCAGTAGAAGTATCATTTTTTGTGTGGTCAGATAAGTGTGAAGAAGCCTTTTAGGTTCTGAAATAGAGGCTTACTTCTACTCTAGTGTTATGAATTTTGGATCTGAATGGCCATTTTTTAGTTATAATTGATGTTTCAAGAGATGGTTTAAGATTAGTTCTCATGAAATATGGTTTAATTTTAGCCTATTAATTTATGAAATTGGAGCTTTATGAGGTAAATTATGTTCCTCATGACCTTGAATTTGATACCATAGTATTGCCTTGCAGGTTTGGAGGCATTGGTTGTTGGGTATGCCTTTTGATCTTCAGATTGAGAACTTGAGTCTTATGTATATTTTCACCCAACCCAACCTCAATGCTCATGATAAGTGGTGTTTAAAGTTTTTGTTAGAATATGATTTTGATACCAAATACATTAAGGGTAAGGAGAATAGATTTTTAGATGCCCTTATTGATAGAAGATACATTGTAGAATTGGGTACAATTAAGAGTACTTTATGAGACCAAGTAGAAAAATTCTCATTTGGAGATGAATTTTATAAACAAGTTAAGAAATTTTTGGATGAAAATCTCAAGATCATAGATACCAAGGTTTTCAAGTTGATAATGATGGGATTTTAAGGTAAAATGGTAGGATATATGTGTTGGATAAGGAAAATTTTAGGAATATTATGCTAAATGAATTTCATAATGCTCCATATTTAGAGCATTTTGAAGTGACTAAGATGGTAAAATAGTTAAAACCATTATATTTATGGAAATTAATTTAAAAATATGTATCTTATTTTGTGTCTAGATGCTTGGAGTGCTAATTAGTCAAGGCTAAACATGTGCATCCTACTGGGTTATTGTACCCACACATCATACCTCAATGCAAGTGCAAAGTTATTAGTATGGATTTCATCTAAAGTTTACCTATGCCTAGGAATCATCATGACATGATATTGTTAGTTATAGACAAACTAACCAAGGTAACTCATATTATTCATAGTAATATAATCAATGATCCATTAATTCTTGACAAGAGGTTTGTGAAAGAAATATATAGGCTTACATGGGTTTTTAGAAAATATTATCTTAGATAAGGACCCTAATATGACTTATAAGTTTTAGCAGACTTTAAATTTGGCTTTGGAAACTCAACTAAATTTTAGTGTAGCTTGCCACCCATAAATGGACGGAAAAATAGAGAGAATAAATTAGATCATAGAGGATCTATTGAGGATGTATTTCATGGACTAATAATATAATTTAGAAGAATAATTACCATTAGTTGAGTTTTCTTAAAACAACTCATACCAATCAACTATTAAAATGGATCCTTTCAAGGCATTATATGGTAGGAGGTGAAAAATGCCAATCAAATGAGATAAATTGGAAGACATAGTGGTCTTTGGGCCTAATATGATTTTTGAAATGGAAGAGCAAGTGAAATTAATAAGGTAAATATTGGTT